>JAOTRA010053627.1:0-18280 GCA_026260255.1 Pseudolaguvia tuberculata | reverse complement strand
TGTGTGTGTGTGTGTGTGTGTGTGTGTGTGTGTGTGTGTGTGTGTGTGTGTGTGTGTGTGTGTGTGTGTGTGTATCCCTGTCTCTCTCCCATTGACATCAGAGATACACTACAGCAGAACCACGTGACCCTGATAACAAGCAGGTGTAGACAGAATGAATAATCATTTATATTTGCTGTATAATTTAGAACTTAAACATATAAAAAGAATTTAAAATGAAGCTTAATAAACCTAGAATAATTCTACTCTCTTTGGTTATTAGTGGTGAATAAACATGAGCACAGCTAATCAAAGTAGGAATTGATTCATACAAAATTGACTTTAACTGTTTCGCTCTATTCTTCTGATAATATTTTTAATAATATTAAACATTTCATTTAAATAACAAAACATAAAACTTTATTTATTGTTATTCTAACATTATTATATGATTCAATTTAATTCAATTCAATTTTATTCGTATAGCGCACAACAGTTATTATTTTGTTATTATTATTATTATTATTCAGCTTTACAGAATGAATGATAAATAGATGAATGATGAGTTTGTCCCTGATGAGCAAGCCGAGGCGACAGTGGCAAGGATAAACTCCCTATGGTGGAATTAGGAAGAAACCTTGAGAGGAACCAGACTCAACAGGGAACACATCCTCATTTGGGTTGAACAGAAATTAATGTATATGTTTGTGTATGTGTGGGTGAAAACAGTTCTGGTGGCTGGGAATGGGGTGACATCCGAAGTCATCGCGGGAATGTGATGACCAAGCCGATACACGACGCTCCCGATCGAACGCAGTGGCGCGGCATGTATACCTCGACAGAAGGGGGGGGTTAGAAAAAAAATGGTTATATATTGTATAAATGGTATTGAGGTTGTAAGATACTGATAAACTTAAAACCGGCCAAACTAACTAACACAGCCTAACTAAAAGGATGATGCTAATAACTGTGTCCTCTGCTCAACCACAGTCCTTATTTGAGAGTCTCTGAAAATGAAGGAAACTTTAGTAAAACACAGGATAACCCACATCACAATAACTCAATTCATTAACACTATAATAATTGCACACTTATAATCATTTATAACACATTATTCCTTCATTATAGCAGTTTATAAATACAGCTATATATGCTTTATTCTTGATTTATAGCTATAGTATTTATATCCTTAATAATATTATATTATATTTATATTATTCTAAGAATTAATTCAACTTTAGCAAATTAAAAGAGTAAGAAAATGATTAATGACTAATATTAATGCACAGATGTTCACATATTACTCATTATACATATTATTACATATTATTCAGTATCTTAAAAGTTATTTGGTGTGTTAATGAATGCAAACTCATTTCCTGTGTAATTCATAATTAATTTATAATTCTGTTATAAAACATTTGCTAATAATCCGTTAACTATTTTTGTGAGTTTAAGGTGGCTGGCTGAGCTCCGCCCCTTGCGTGGCGTTTGCAGACGAGGTTCCGCCCCATGCAGCGTCAGCAGACTCCGCGCCACATACATGTTTGGCATCGTCGTCCTGGCAACTTGGTAACATTTAAGGCGACGCGCCGTTAAGCTCGTCGTGGGTCATTGAATGTACGGCATGTTTGGATACTTTAAATACTTTGAATACTTTGAATAGTTTAAATACGTTGCATACTTTAGGGCTGTGTACAGCTTCTCGTTTTGTATTTTGTGTCACCGTGTTTTCTCGTCGTCTTCGTGTCTTCGTGTTTTGTTTGATTGTTTTGCTCACTTATGTGTTCACTGTATAAATATATCTGCACTAACTTTGTAAATAAATAATCACTCTTCACTTTATCATGGATCCGGCTTTACTCTCTACAGTCACCGCGTCATTACAGAATGACCCACTGTCTATGGATCCAGCGGGAAGTAATAAGGTGATGGGGTATTTGCCCAAACCATTTAGCCCGGAGTTTTTGTCTGCACGTCTGACCAAGTAGGCGCTAGCATTTAATGCTGCGGAGACTAACTTGCGTGTCACCGCTATCAGGCTGCACACACAAGCGGTCCAATCGCTAACTGGACAGGCTACCTCCTAGCCTTAGTGCTAGCATCTACACCTGGGGGAAAGCACCTAAAACCTCCACAGCAAGAATAAACGTTGTCAGCTGTTCATCGCTCAGTGTTGACGATATTTCTCTCACTCTCGTCAGTTTCCCTCGGCAGAAGCCAAATGTGAGGTTTTTTTACTTTTATTGAGAGACGAGGCATTATTGGCTATAGCGGCAGTAAGTGACTTATACTGGCAACAACCTGTGGCTATTGAGCACTTTCTGCACTGGATTTCGGAGGTCTTTTCAGGACCTATAGAGCTTGGGTTTGTGTATGGACCCGAGCCCTCTGCGTCTTCACCAGAGCCCTCTGTGTCTTTACCAGAGCCCTCTGCGTCTTCACCAGAGCCCTCTGCATCTTCGTCTCCACCAGAACCCTCTGCGTCTTTGTCTGCATCTGAGTCCTCATCTTTGTCTGCATCTGAGGCCTCATCTTTGTCTGCATCTGAGTCCTCGTATTCGTCTGCATCTGAGTCCTTGTCTTTGTCTGCATCTGATTCCTCATCTTTGTCTGCATCTGAGCCCTCGTTTGTGCCCGCACATGAACTTTTGTCTATGCCCTCACCTGAACTTTTGTCTTCCCTTTTGGTCCCTCCAGAGTTCCTTTTGGTCCTTCCAGAGTTCCTTTTGGTCCCTCCAGAGTTCCTTTTGGTCCCTCCAGAGTCCCTTTTGGTCACTTTTGGTCCCCTACGGTCCTTCCAGTGTCCTCTACAGTCCCTTCAGCGACCCCTACGGTCTCTTCGTGAATCCCTCTCGGGCCCTTTGACGCCTCCAGACTTCCCAGCGGTCACCTTCGAGTTCCCTACAGAGATCCCTTTGGACCCTTTCGGTCCCTCTCGAGTCCCCTGTTGAGGTACCTTTCAAGTCCCCTATTGAGGTCCCTTTTAAGTCCCCTGTTGAGGTCCCTTTCAAGTCCCTTATTGAGGTCTCTTTGAGTCCCCTGTTGAGGTCCCTTTCAAGTCAACTGTTGCGGTCCCTTTTGAGTCCCCTGTTGAGGTCCCTTTAAAGTCCCTTATTGAGGTCTCTTTGAGTCCCCTGTTGAGGTCCCTTTCAAGTCAACTGTTGCGGTCCCTTCAGTCCCTCAAGAGTCCCCAGCGGTCCCTTTGGTCCTCCCAAGTCCAATTTGTGGCCTTCAGAGTTCCCTTTGTGGCCTTCAAAGTTCCCTTCAAGGCCTGCAGAGTTCCCTTCATGGCCTTCAGAATTCCCTTCAAGGCCTGCAGAGTTCCCTTTGTGGCCTGCAGAGTTCCCTTCGTGCCCTTCAGTGTTCCCTTCGTGGCCTGCAGAGTCCCCTACTAAGGCCCCTTTGGTCTCCTTGGTTTCCCCTACTGAGGTCCCGTCAATCCCCTTGGAGTCCCCTACTGCGTACTCAGTGTCTCTTGTATCTATGTCTCTCCCTATTTGCTGTGTACATGTGCCTTCTTTTCCCCTGCTTTGGTTGCTCCCTGGAGCCCGTCCGGTTTGCCTGCCCGTTCTGCTTTGTCTTCCCAGTCTGTTTTGCTGTCTGTGTATTTTGGTTCAGGGACGGTGTTTTGGTTTTTTCTTTTTTTTTTTCAGTGGACAAGGCTCCGCCTCCATGCAGCGTTAGCGGACGAGGCTCCGCCCTATGCAGCATCAGCAGACGCCGCGCCACATACATGTTTGGCGTCGTCGTCCTGGCAACTAATTTGCCAGGGCGATGACGTAATATTTAAGTCGTGGGTCATTGAATGTACGGTGTGTTTGGATACTTTGGATACTTTGGATACATTGAATACTTTGAATACTTTGGATACTTTGGATACTTTGGAACTGTGTACATATTCTCGTTTTGTATTTGTGTCACCATGTTTTCTCTTTGTCTTCATGTCTTCGTGTTTTGTTTGTTTGTTTTTGTTATGTGTTCACTCACGTGTTCATTGTGTATATATATATATATCTGCACTCCGTTTGTAAATAAACCATCACTCTTCACTGCATCATGGATCCGGCTTTACTTTCTACACTCACCGCGTCGTTACAGTGAGCTCATATAAAGTAAAGATTATTTAGACCTTATAAACATTTACAAATCAGATTTAAAGGTTCGGTTATATTCAAAAGAGAAAAAAAACACATAGTTACAAAACACAGATATATTTATTTTTATTTATTGATTAATAGTGTGTGGTTATGATAAGAATATGGCTTCTATAGCAGTAATTATAAATTGCTTATTAATGTCTATTAATGTTGAAACAATACTTTATAAATGATACTTTCACTATTTATATATGCTTAACTAATAATTAATAGGGTGTAGTTATTATTGTAAGGAACACTATATCCTCTGATAACATGGTGAGAGCGCTCTCGTCTGAATTCTGCCAGATTGTTTCCAGTTCTGGGTTAAAGGTCAAATGGGCTCTATTTAAGTTAGCAGCATGCTACCATGTGTGGTGAAGTATTATTTGTTTGTCTCACGGACTGTACTGAGCCTTCTAATCGTTCGTGGAAGTTTTTTTTCTGAGCCTCTGAACTCTCGCTAGCATCTAACTCATTAGAGATCTTATCTTAGTTTTTATCTATATTGCCTTTGATTATTAAACTGGTTGTCTGCAACATGGACCCGAGTTTGCCTAATTCCTTACAATTATAAAGTGTTATCTAGGAATCTTATATAAAGAGTGAAGCGTTTAGGAGTCTTTTAGTTTTTTTGTAACGCAGAGGTACATCAAGCTTGGAAGTCCCTCAACAAGAACTCTTCGGAAGAGCAGAGTCAAGGGATAAAAGTCCTTCTTTCAAAATTGAGAGCAGACAGAGAATTAGTGGAATAGTAGGGTTTTGTGATGAACGTGCTGTAGGCAATGAAGAATCCATAATGCAAACAGTCCAAAAGGAATAATCCAAAGAGTGGTCAAATAGCAGAAAAGGGTCAAATATCAAAGTTAATGCAGTCATAAATATCAAGAACATCAACGCTTAGCAAGGCCTAGGGCAACAATACTTCGCGATGAGCCTTTGAAGGCCACCTGCTTATATAGGCGGACCACGTCCAAAATGGCCGCATCGGGATTGCACTCTAGAACTCGGGCGAGGGCGCCCTCTGCAGGCGGTCCTCCAAAGGCAAAGTCCTTACAGGTTTAAGTAAGATGAGTTGTTGATTAGGAAATTAGATGCAGGTGCAAGTGATTTGTACTTTGGCATGACTGAGGGGTGCAGGGAAGAGAAGTCGGTGACAACAATTTGTTGCAGGAAAATTAATATTATAAATATTACTATAAACACTATAAAGAATCTAGTCCTGAGCATATAGTCAGCACTACCTACACCTCAGCAAAAGGCAAAACACTCATAGCGATCCTCTCGTGTGATTTTTTTTTGTCCTTCAGCTGCTTGTGTTAGGGGCACATTTGATATGTCGCGGTTTTACGCTGGAGGCCCTCTTAACGCAACGCTCCCATTTATCTGGGCTTGGGACCGGCACTAAATCTGCACCATAATGGCTGGGATTTTATGGCCAATTTAGACTCACCAAACCGCCTAATGCACATGTTTTTGTACAGTGGGAGGAAACCGGAGTACCTGGTGGAAACGCACGCAGGCATGGGAGAACATGCAAACTCTGCACAGAAAAAACGATTAGAGAAACAAACCTTCTTGTTGTTAGGCGACCATGCTAACCACTATGCCATCGTACCGCTCTTGTTCCTCTAATCTGATTAACACAGAAATATTTTAGAAAAGACATAAAGAAATGGATGTTAAGAAGGAAGAGGGGAAATCACCATTAACTAACAGTCAGCATAACTAAATAAAATGAAAAATGTAAGTGTTTGACCTTAATCATATAACCTCTGAATTCAAGAAATTGTACAAAAAAATGGATTTATTTGGTACAAGAAATGGATTTATTTTGGCCCCAGGAGAACAAGCAGCAAAAGCTCCACACAGGCAGTAATCCGAATTCCTTGGGAAGCCAGAGCTGTGTGGTGGCACTGATTCCACTGTGTTAGTGTTCGGAAGTGCAAATATCAACAGGAGTCAGATTTTGAGAAACACGTTTATTTAAGGGTAAGTAGCCAAAATGTCACTCTCTACAGAAACGTAAACAAAACCACACAGCTACGCTGATCTAAGAATATAATACTTAACTTTCTGAGACGCGAACATAGACCGATTCTGAGATCTGACAGGGACTCGAACATAGGTTCTCTTAGCAGACGACCGCAATTCCAAACATGCACATACACAATAATCCGTACCATCATAAAGATGGCCCTCACCTTAAATAACACACCATCACCTGGCTGATTGATCGCATCCCCAATCAGCAGGTGATGGTGGTTAGTGATGAGGTAGGGGTAGTGCGTGACAGTACCCCCCTCAAAGAACGCCTCCTGGCCCTAGGACATAAACATGACACCAGGGCATAGACAGCAGAACTGGTGCACACCAGAGACAGGGACCAGACTGAGACCAGGGACAGGAACACGAGCAGACCAGGCTGAGGGGACGAGAGAGGGATTAGAGACCAGGGATCGTGGGATCGTGAGAGCGAAGAGAGGGATCGTGGACCAGAGAGCGAATAGAGGGATCGTGGACCAGAGAGCAAATAAAGGGATATCGTGGACCAGAGAACGGAGAGAAAGATCAAGAATGAGGGCAGAGAATGAGGACGGAACAAGAACAAGGGAGCGAGGACAGGACAGTACAGAACAGGACGAGAGAGCAAAGACAGGACAGGGCAGGACGAGAGAGTGTAGACAGGACAGGGCAGGATAAGAGAGCGTAGACTGGACTGGGCAGGAGGAGAGAGCATAGACAAGACAGGACAGGAGGAGAGAGCGTAAGCAGGACAGGACAGGACTGGGGGAAATAACCTGTATGGAGAACGAGAAAACCAAGACAGAACTGGGACAGAGCAAGGACATGACAGTAAATCATAACAACAAAACATTGAGGGCTGAGGCTCAAAACAAATAGGAAATTACACAACTTCTGGGAAACTGTGAGAAAATGTACAAAGACAAAAACAAAGTACTCAGCCCATGTCACACAGAAGGAACATGAGGAGGTCCGGGCCCATAACAGTCCATAGGTCCAGAGGAGCAGGGTCAGGGCGAGGCTTCTAGGCTTCCACGGGAGCAGAACGAGGCCTCCTGGCCTCTGTGACTGAAACAGAGCAAGGCCTCCTGGCCTCCGTGACCAGAACAGAATGAGGCCTCCTGGTATCCATGACAGGAACAGAACGAGGCCTCCTGGCCTCCGTGACAGAAACAGAATGAGGACTCCTGGCCTCCGTGACAGGAACAGAATGAGGCCTCCTGTCCTCCGTTACAGGAACAGAACGAGGTCTCCTGGCCTCCATGACAGGAACAGAATGAGACCTCTTGGCCTACATGACAGGAACAGAACGAGGTCTCCTGGACCAACACCGGAACAGAATGAGGCCTCCAGGCCTCCTCGGAGCTTGGTGGGAGCACCGTGACATGCTTGGGACCTAGTGAGAGTGCCGTGACCTCCTCGGAGCCTAGTGGGAGCGCCGAGACCTCCTTTAAGCCTGGTAGTCACGCCACAACCTCCTCGGAGCCTGGTAGGAGCGCCGTGACCTCCTCGGAGCCTGGTGGGAGCGCCGCGACTTTATCGGAGCCTGCTGGGAGCGCTACGACCTCCTTGGGACCTGGTGGGAGCGCAGCGACCTCCTCAGGACCTGGTGGGAGCGCCGTGACCTCCTTTGAGCTAGGAAAAGGTTTCCTTTCGATACTTTCCTGGGGCTGAGCTGAATGGACTGCCAAAAACTTCAATCATTAATGAAAATAAAAAATCAACGTCCTCACGAACTTGCGGGAATAATTCCCACATGGTGGTTTTCCAGCGAGCAGCAAAATAACAAACGCACTCTTCCTGTCTGGAGATAAAAACTACTTGGGAAAAGTGAGGAAGTATCCCAAACATTGTCCAATAAACTCATCGCAATACTCCATTGACCCGTCATACCTATCAGGAAAAAGGAAATACTTAACCTCGGTTGAAGCATTTGGGGACGGAGCTTCTGGAGCGACATGCGCGTTCGGTGCAGCCAGACAACAGAAAACAAAACTTTTTTCTATGGGTGGATACTACCCGAGCGTGTCCAATGGTGGTTAGTGACGAGGTAGTGGTAGGTCTTGACAGTTAGCACTTTAAATAGGATTTATACAAAATAATTAAAGTTAATAGTGAGTCCATATACCAGAAGACCAACACAATTAAACATTTCTTTAAACTGCTCATATTTTATGGTATGATTAAAGGTATGTCAATATTTACATGACAATATACGGGCACAAATATCAGAATACCAGGAGATTCAATTCAATTCAATTCAATTTTATTTGTATAGCGCTTTTTACAACAGTTATTGCCTCAAAGCAGCTTTACGGAATAAATGATAAATATATGAATGATGAGTTTGTCCCTGATGAATAAGCCGAGGCGACAGTGGCAAGGAAAAACTCCCTAGAGTGTAATTAGGAAGAAACCTTGAGAGGAACCAGACTCAACAGGGAACCCATCCTCATTTGGGTTGAACAAAAATTAATGTATATGTGTAAGTGTGAGTGAAACAGTTCTGTTGGCTGGAAATGGGGTTCGAAATCATTGTGGGAATGTGTTGACCAAGCCGTTAAACGACGCTCCTGCCGGCACGTATACCTCGACAGAAGAGGGGTGGGGGATAGAAAATGGTTTTATATTTTAAATGGTATTGAGGTTGTAAGATACTAATGGAGTTGAGTGCAAAAAATGACTCTGGCCGACTAACTAGTACAGGTTAACTAAAATGAAAACTTAAGGGAGGCACAGAGATGAGGGATCCTGGATTTGTAAGACATCCAGACCATCACCAAACTACTACAACTGAGTGATCGGTGAGAGTCCGAATGACAGCATCCAACAGCATTAGATCACTATAATAGTCAATATCTATATGTCCCTCGAATCTGCTCCTTTATCTAAAGAGGACTAACACTGAAATGCCTGACTAAATAAATGGGTTTGTAATCTAAACTTAAACATTGAGACTGTGTCTGATTCCCGGACATAAACTGGTAGACTGTTCCATAATTTTGGGGCATTACATGAAAGTGCTCTGCCCCCTGCTGTAACTTTATTCACATTTGGCACTGACAGACAGCCCGCATCCCTTGAACAAAGTGGGCATGGCGGAACATAGGGCACCACCAGATCACTAAGGTACTGAAGTGAGAGACCATTTAGTGCTTTATAGGTTAAAAGTAGTATTTTAAAATCTATACGGAATCTCACCGGGAGCCAATGCAGTGTGGTTAGAACAGGGGTGATGTGTTCGCATCTCCTGGTCGTAGTAAGGACTCTTGCTGCTGCGTTCTGAACTAACTGAAGTTTATTAATAAGCTTTCCTGGACATCCAGAAAGCAGAGCATTACAATAACCCAGCCTGGATGTGATGAAGGCATGGACTAGTTTTTCTGCATCATTAAATGGCAGAATATTCCTAATTTTAGCAATATTCCTAAGGTGACAGAATCCTATTTTAGTAATATTATATATGGGCATTAAATGAAAGACTGGGATCTAAGATTACACCCAATAAAAGTTTAGGTCGGGGAACAGTCTCAATATTAAAATTCCTAGGTGTCCTAGATGACTCTAAGCAGCAAGCAGATGTTCACTAACCTGATCACCTGCTCCATAAATGGTAATTTATTGTCGGAGCACCACCTGGACATCCAGCAGTTTAGCGACCATAACCTGCTGTAGGCTATGTCGTCCCATCGCATTGGAATGGGACCAGAGCATACTACGACATCGGACATTTCCTTCACTAAATTTAACACCTCTATAAAATTAACCTTAGTTGTCTCCGACTGGCGATGGTGGATATTGTTGGCACCAGCATGTACCACTACCTTAGCAAACCGCTGCTGGCCTAATGCCTTAAGATTAGCCGTTATGTCTGGTGCTCTGGCTCCAGGAATATATTTAAGTATAACCGCTGGAGACCCTAATGGTCTGGCTAATTTAACGTGCCTGACTATGGAGTCTCCAACCAGAGTTCGTTTATTCTTCTCAGCGGATGCATCGCTGAGGAGGGCTGTTTTATAAGGCATGCGAGTCTCTGTGAGGTGCTCCGTTGAAATTTGAAGGTTGAAGTTTGAAGGTTGATGTTTGAAGTTTGAAGGTTGAAGTTTGAAGGTTAAAGCTTAAAGCTTGAAGTTTGAAGGTGTAACAAACTTCTAAGAGTCGGATCCATATATGCAGGTACACGTTTATAAATAATATAAATCAAAGACAACCTAACAGTAAACACGGAAACTGCTAAAACGAAAGGAGCATAAAGCTACGCCACGCTAAGCTAACCAACCTTTAATGTTCACGGCGGGAACCACAAAACTTAGCTTAGAGGTGCAGGTACAAACAAAGTCCAGAGCAGTCCTCGCGCATTGCTCTCGTAGGGGCAGAAGTCCGTACATTGAAACAATGACTCGCAACAAGTATATCTGTGTGTCGCTTTAAATAATGCGTCATCACCCTGAAGCCATTTTGTTTCCAGTACTACGACGCTACAGAAGGGGGCATGGCCTAATTGGCTTCCTTTCAGAAGGTTAAAGTTTGAAGGTTGTAGTTAGAAGGTTATAGTTTCAAGGTTGAAGTTTGAAGGTTGAAGTTTGAAGTTTTCCTCCACTGGAAGTGATGGTTGGCATAATTTCTTTTGCAGTATTTTTAAATAAAATCATAAAATATCATTCATATATGAAATACTGGAATTGGCTGGAATGTGTTTGCATTACTGGCAGTTGTGTAACAACATTATAAGAAGTAAAGAAATAAATACGCTTTAATAGGCTGTCTGTCTTCCTTTATTCTTCCTTTTTTTATTCACCAGCTATATGAATGACTCAGCCCTTATCCTGTAGCTGGATGCCTAAGATGACATGTCCCTTTTGGTTTGTTTAAATAAAACCTTTTCAGCTCCACACTAAAAATATCTTTCTTTTTTCCTGCAGAAGCTGCTTGATATATGTCAGTTTCATAGGAAACCAAATATATCACGAACACTGCTGGGATTTTAGAAAGGTGTTTTCTTGAATGCTGACTAGATCTTTCTTTTCTTGAACAGTATACTTTTGGATCGTGCTACCTTTCTGTGACATTGCTTGACTCCATTATATATTACTTAAAATAAATCTTAAAGTCTTATCACACTGAGGTTGTCAATCTCGTTTACACACTGCCTCTGAACAGAGAGACATTCAGTATTTACAAGACAAATATGACTTTATATCTTAAAAACTATATCCTGTTTCTGGCAATCTCCTTTACAGACTTTAGAGACAAAAATTTGGGGACACTTAACCCTTACATCCTATCCCTTCTGAAAATATTTTCTCAACAGTATTTATGTGATAAGACACTAACATTATGTTGGGAGGTCTGGGATTCACTCAAATCTGTATCAGTAGTGCTGAAAAAAGCTCAGCGGCTTCACAGGGGTGTCGGAACTCAGAGCCTGCCTCTGAGCAGACACATCAGTAGGGGTAACCGAAGATAAACTAATTTCCGCTATGTCCAAATTCAATTGTCAAAGAAAATAATAAGCTTCTTAAAATAATGAAAATTCTTGAGTCCAAGAATTCACAGGATCCAAAGAATGCAATCTTTTCAACAATAAATGGCACAAGTTAAAAGAACAAACTTTCCAAACAATGCAAGTTCCCAAAAGATTGTGCAAAACCCTTCACAAATCTGTCCCCTTTTATACTCCTGAAGCGTTAGTCCCCACCCTCTTCTAGACCAATGGACTAACATTATTTTTTATTTATCCAATCCAGCTTTGCCAAATTCCCATTATTTTCAAATTTACCCAATCAGGCTCCTCCTTTAGCGATGCAGTTACCATTATTTCCGTCTCTTTGTGACGCAGGCTACCCTAGTGATGCAGGCCCTACTGTTTGTAATTTTCCATTAAAATCAAGCATAATATGATTTTTTTTAATGACGATACCCATATATAAGTCCCCTTTCTTCCAGATTTTTCACATTTTGCTGTTTGCAACCCAAGACTTCACTTCGCTGCAGATTTTATTCAAGGTTTTTGTAATTTCGACATTTTAACCACCCAAAATGCGTACGTTTTTAATTTTTTTAACTCTTCTCTTTTATATATAAGTTATATGTATTTCTTTTTGCTGTTATTTGAACTACTTCTAAATTATATTTGTGAAATCACATATTCAGTTCAACTCTTTAATGATTGTTATCAGTTCACACTAGAATCACCTATTTATATATTCTTTTAATGATTATTCTAATTCAGTACTTAAGTACACACAGTTAGTAATTAATAGCTAAATTTCAAGTCAGTATTTTTATAGAACACCATGACAAATTGGTACGCACTTATTTTATGTATTTCTCTCTCTTTTGGTAGCACGTTTAACTGGTACAACTGGCAGGTTTAACTGGGGTGATTGGTATTTTTCTAGACCAACTCATCAATTTGCGCACTATGGAAGAAAATACTTCAGCAGTGCGCCTTGTCTTTCCACCCCGAACCTATGATGTCACTGTGCAGACTGAGCCTGCCATTCTCCCCTCAACCTGTGATGTCGGAACACAAACGACCACATGCCTTCCCCTGATTCCACCGAGAACCCTGGGCCATCTGGAGTCAAAAAACCTTTGCAGACAATTCCCACAATTTAACAGTTTGTCTGCTCGGTCAGTCCTTCATCATTAATTAGGAACTTAGCTGTGCGTTTGGACAGTTCTCTTTCTTTAAACATTTCCTCATATATCTAACATTTGTAACACCGGATTTTTTCATCTTAGAAACATCTCAAAAGTACTTCCTATGCTATCCAGGTCATATGAAGAAATTTTAGTTTATGTATTTATGACCTCAAGACCAGATAATAGCAGCACTTTATTAAGTGAGTGTTCTGCAGGGCTAAGGAATAAACTCTAGCTGGTCCAAAACGCAGCAACTAGAGTCTTTACCCGAACCGTATTGTTGCTCTGAAATGGTGAGGGTGTCGGAACTCTTCAAAGTACTTCCGTTGTGCGCCTTGTCTTTCCACTCCGAACCTATGATGTCACCGTGCAGACTGATCCTGCCATTCTCCCCTTAACCTGTGATGTCGGTAAACAAACAGACTAAACGCCTTCTCCAGACTCCACTGGAAACCCTGGGCCTTCTGGAGTCAAAAACCTTTGCACACAATTCCCACAATTTAACAGTGTGTCTCCTCCTTCTATACCATCACCACCCAGTTTTTGGATTATGACTCCTCACCCCCATCAGTCATATTTTTGCCATCACACTGCTGCTTCCTCCAATGAAGACATCACTCCAACTGACCAGCAATGAAGCTCTTTCAATAAAGATATTCCCTTTCAGTACCACTGTGTCTCTGGTGTAATTTTTTGTATTAGTATTTTATTTTGGTTAGTTTTTAGTTTAACACTCAGTTAAGTTTATCTATCTTTTAAAGATCTCTGATAGCACACTGTCTCTGTTTTAGTCTATTCTTCATCACATTTAGTTCCCTTTCATACCTCTATGTTAGTGCTACTCTTAATATGTATATGTTATAGTTAGTTTAATTAAGTTTTTCATCAAAACTATATATCTCTATTTGCTCAGAGCGGGAACCAGAGATGAGAACAAGACTGAGATGAGAGAGGAAAACTGAGACGATAACCAGAACATGTCGAGAGAGGAAACCTGAGACAAGACAAGAGAGGGAACCTGAGACAAGATGAGAGAGGGAAACTGAGACGAGAAGAGCCAGGGAACCAGAACGAGACAAGAGGAAACCTGAGACGAGAACCAGAGAGAAAACAAGAGAGAGTGGGATCGGGGGTAATGAGTGCACCCAAACGCAGGATTGGCGGAGAAAAAAAATCATTTTATTAATAAATGGAAAAGGCAAGAACAAGAACTCTAGAAATTAAACGAGAACAAAACGAGAAACAAACTTGACAGGCTTGACTAACTTGACAAGATCCAAAAAACTTACATGAACATGACGCTCAAAAAAACTTACATGAACATGACGAGACTTAGGAAAACGCGAAAAAAGTGCAACAAGGCAATAAAGGGCGATAAAGGGCGATAAAGGACGGAAAGGGCGAGAAAAGACAGAAAGGGCAAAAAGGGTGACGATGCAACAACCCTAGGAAAATGTTGCCGAGACTCAGCTGCACACACTAGCAGCGCGCCGGAGACTCTCATCACAGAGAAAGGCGTGACATTCCAACCTTAGAAGGTTGGGGTTAGAGCGCAAAGTCAGCTATGATAAAGCACTCATGGAACAGAAATCTACCTCACTGCCAGTGTTAGTCGGTGTCTTTGTCTTTGTGTTGTTGTCCTTGTCTGCTGTCTTTGTTTTGCAATTGTCTCACTGTCTGCACTGTTATGGTTGTATGTAGTTGTTGTTTGTATCATCGTGTGGTCCTGGAGAAACGTTGTCTCATTTTACTGTACACGGATCTATCCTGTATGGTTAGAATGACAATAAAACTTCTTTGACTTTGAGAAAGGGTTAAGGGTTTTTTCTTAAGGACAGAAGAGTATTCCTGGTCCTCCTTAGCATTGGTGGGGGAACCCAGAACCAGGCAATATAATGTAGGTCTCATTTGAAAACAGATAAAAGTTTAGAAACCCTGTGATGCCTGCACTGAAAGATAAATGTATAAATAGTTCAGATTCTGTGTCATCAATTTCTCCCTTGGTTGCCAGGGCAACGACAGTGTTGAAGACATTTTTTGTCCTATCGACAGTATGCAATTAGAAACATGCAGCTAACATCAGCGCATTGTGCAGTGTAATAACAGGCTGCCCCCCCATGTGTTTGTCAGTATAAAAGGGGTTTTTGTCACTTTTGACAGCCAAACTAACTCCACCACTGCGAGTAATACAGGCTGTAAAAATTCCTAATAAAACCCAGCATGTGAAAACACTTTTGATATGATTGAACTGTGATGTGCTACAATACTGACATGTACCTTAGTTATATAGATCATCGTTATGTAATTTCCCATCACTAATAGGACAAATAGGGAAGATAAAGAGAGAGAGGTGAGCTAAGAAATGATCAGAGCTGGGAATCGAACCTGGATCACCGGAGCGCAATAAGTTGTACATGTTGGCGCCTTAACTCACCACACCACCATATTCACACATGTAAGATAATCTACAGTGTATCGCTTCCATATTTTAAAATGAATATTTTATCGGTATTAGCAATAAATAAGACTTGCCGGTATTGTGTATTACAGTATAAGTGTATTTTGGTTAAGGACCCCACAGGCTGATTCAAATCCCTTCTATTGCTCTTAATGCCCTAGAATACATTACAGTCACACAAAGGAGACTGTTATAAATGTCACGATTTTTAAATCTGTAACTAGTGTATTGCTATTGTTATTGTATTACTACAACAAAAATACTATATTCTCT
This sequence comes from Pseudolaguvia tuberculata, assembly GCA_026260255.1. Lineage (NCBI taxonomy): Eukaryota > Metazoa > Chordata > Actinopteri > Siluriformes > Sisoridae > Pseudolaguvia > Pseudolaguvia tuberculata. The sequence continues at coordinate 2,758 of JAOTRA010053627.1, read as the reverse complement.
ATAAAAAAACAAACTAATTGCAAATTTACTAGTTCAGTATAAGATAAAAAATATTCAGTGACAATTTTTATTTAGCAGCAATATTAATGTCCAAATAGAACTAGTATCCATCTGTTTCTTTACAACTGCTTTGAACAACCGTTGGAAGATGTGGTATTAACTCTACATTGAGAATTCTCAAACACATATTTTTTAACCAGCAACAATCAGATTGTTCACTTCAGCCTCCACAAAAATACTACTGATATGTTTTTCTGTAAATGTCAGATGTTTCTCCATTTGTTTTAATCTTTCTTTTCTCTTTTGTCCTGTTGTCTGAAAAGTGTAAATGTTATTCCATCACTTTCACACCACAATTAAAGAAACCATCAATAATATACACAATATAACAGGGTGTGAAATTACAGACAAAATGACATTTCACATAACAAGTACGTAAAAAACGCATTAACATAAACCTCATCACTACCATCGTGACTCCCATGATGACCACCATGTTTGAACACTGGGTTCTGGAACAATTCAGAATCAATACAGTTAAAATTACAATTGCAGCATTTGGCAGATGCTCTTATCCAGAGCGACTTACAATTGAGTAAATGGGGGTTAATGGTCTTGCTCAGGGGCCCACAGTGTGGCTTGGTGCTGCTTGGAATTGAACTTTCTGGTATTAGTCCAACACCTTAACTACCAAGCCAACACTTCTCCTATACTTATATGTCAACATCACAAAAACATTAAAGATATAAATAAATGATAAAAATACTCTTAAAGGGTGTGAATCTGTGTAACGGTTCATTTGCACTCGTCTGGAGGTAGCGATTAAACCTTTTCCCATACTGAGACAAGCTAGCTACCTTCGGGGTTATCCGAACCGTATGTTGGAGACCCTCCCTTGACAGTCATTGTGGGAGTAGAAATACTAATTCACCTGTACAGACGAGTGTCACATTCCCCATCCACTATCTTCCATTCCCTTTTTCCCATCCACTATCCCCCATTCACTATTTTCCTTTCCCTATCCACTATCCACCCTTCCCCGTCCCCCATTCACTATCCTCTGGTTTCCAAACAGAGGAAAATACTGCTATCATTGTTCATCAGCTCCAACATCTACAAGCTAATCTATATAATAGTCTTGCTTCATAGATATTCAACCTTGCATTCCAATGTCTACATATGGGCATTAAAAGATTTAATCTTACAACAATAAGAAAATAATCTAAAAGCATTTCATACATAATGCACCCATTTGAAAATAACTGTTACACATCTCTCCATCCATTACGACAGAAGACGCAGCTCAAACACTGTGATAGCAAATGAACTCTATTACATAATACATGAAGATTTATATAAATCTCACTGATGCAAAGTGACTCGCTGCAAGTGCTCGCTGCTAATGTAGTTCACAAACGGAGCAATAGAACAATAAAGGAAGCTGAAATAGGCAAGTCCAGGCTGAAGCACAACTGAGTTAGCTTCCCACAATGTGTTCGGTTTTCAAATCAATGTCAAAAACACAAATGTCAATCTGCCCATACTGGTGCAGATTATTAAACTAACCACAATTTATACCTTTATAGATACCTAATTTCTAGTCAATCTGCTCATTGCTGGAAGGTAACTAATGACATATTTTGTGTATTTATTCCCTAATTCGGAGTCACTGGAGCCTAACCCAGCACACATAGGGTGAGGCAGGGGTACAGCCTGGACAGGTCGCCAGTCCATCAAGTGTCACACATAGACGAACAACCACTTCCACACAGGGAGTGGGAAGGAGAACAAGACAGACATAAACGATGGCGACCCAACAGGAAATGAAAGCGTGACTAATTTAAAGACAAATTGTGTGAAAATAGAGAAAATTAAAGCACACTACTAAATAATTTTTCATGGCTCATTAATCTTATTTCCTCCTAAGATGTAAATTTGTGTTGATACAGAAAATGGTAAAGAGGAAATTTGTTAATTTTAACATTTAATTCCTCTTCTTCTCCTTTTGGCTGCTCCCAGTAGGGGTCGCCACAGCGGATCGCTCTTCTCCACACTACCCTGTCCGCTACATCTGCCTCTTTCACCCCAACAACCTGCATATCTTCCTTCACCACATCCATAAACCTCCTCTTTGATCTTCCTCTGTTCCTCCTGCCCGGCACATCCATCTTCAACATTCCTATACCAATATACTGCATGTCCCTTCTCTGCACATTTCCAAACCATCTCAACCTAGCCTCCCTCACCTTTTCTCCAAAACATCCTACATGCGCCGTCCCTCTAATAAACTCATTTCCAATCCTGTCCATACAACATCGCTGGTCTCACTACAGTCCTATAAACATTCCCTTTCACTCTTGCCAAAACTTGTTTAACACAAATCACTCCTGCCACTCTTCTCCACACGTTCCACCCTGCCTGAACACTTTTCTTCACTTCTCTAACACACTCTTCATTACTTTGCACTGTTGACCCCAGGTACTTAAACTCTTCCACCTTCACTACTCCCTGCAACCTCACCACTCCATTGCCTTCCCTCTCATTCACACACATTTACTCAGTCTTATTCCTGCTGACTTTCATTCCCCTTCTCTTCAGCGCATACCTCCACCTTTCCAGATTCTTCTCAACCTGCTCTCTATCCTCACCATAAATAACAATATCATCCGCAAACATCATCTTCCATGGAGACTCCTGTCTGATCTCATCTGTCAACCTATCCATCACCACTGCAAACAAGAAAGGGCTCAGAGCCGAT
>JAOTRA010053617.1:0-18292 GCA_026260255.1 Pseudolaguvia tuberculata | reverse complement strand
GAGCGTCTGCCTGGTCCGGAGGTGGTCGAGGAGCGTCTGCCTGGTCCGGAGGTGGTCGAGGAGCGTCTGCCTGGTCTTGAGGTGGTCGAGGAGCGTCTGCCTGGTCTTGAGGAGGCTGGGAAGCCTCTGTCTGCTCCTGTCGAGGAGGCCGGGAAGCCTCCCTCTGTTCCTGTCGAGGAGGCCAAGAAGCCTCCCTCTGTTCCTGTCGAGGAGGCCGGAAAGCCTCCCTCTGTTCCTGTCGAGGAGGCCGGGAAGCCTCCCTCTGTTCCTGTCGAGGAGGCCGCTAGGCCTCCCTCTGTTCCTGTGGAGGAGGCGGGAGGCCTCGCCCTGTTCCTGTCACGAAGGCCGGGAGGCCTCGCCCTGTTCCTGTCACGAAGGCCGAGAGGCCTCGGCCTGTTCCTGTCACGAAGGCCGGGAGGCCTCGCCCTGTTCCTGTCACGGAGGCCAAGAGGCCTCGCCCTGTTCCTGTCACGAAGGCCGGGAGGCCTCGCCTCGATCCTACCCTTCCTGGGTATTGGATTGTTCATGGACCAGGACCTCCAATTTTTCCTTCTGTGTTTTTTGGCTGAGTATTTATTTACTTTTTCCCTGTATTTAATGTTTAGTTTTTGCCTATAGCCTCAGCCAGGTTTTCTCTGTTCAGTTGTGTTGCCTTTTTCATGTCCACGTCCTTTTTTGTGTTTTGTTTGCTCGTGTTTTTCCCCTTTGTTTCGTCATGTCAGGTTGTCTCGTCAAGTTATGTCAGGTCATGTCAGGTTTTTACGTCAGGTCATGTTCCCCCTTTCACATCATGTCAGGTCAGGTCATGTTCCCCCTTTCATGTCATGTCAAGTCAGGTCATGTTCCCCCTTTCACGTCAAGTCAGGTCATGTTCCCCCTTTTTACGTCATGTCAAGTCAGGTCATGTTCCCCCCTTTCACGTGATGTCAAGTCGGGTCATGGTCCCCCTTTCACGTCGTGTCTGGTCTTTTTCCCCCCTTACGTCATGTCAGGTCTTTTTCCCCCTTCATGTCACATCAGGGTCATGTCAGGTCTTTTTTTCCCCCCTTCACGTCACGTCAGGGTCATGTCAGGTCTTTTTTCCCCCCTTCACGTCGTGTCAGGTCTTTTTTCCCCCTTCACGTCACGTCAGGGTCATGTCAGGTTTCCCCCCCCCCCTTCACGTCACGTCAGGGTCTTGTCAGGTATTTTCCCCCTTCCCGTCATGTCAGGCTCATGTCATGTCTGGTTTTCCCCTTCAGGTCACATCATGTCTGGTTTTCCCCTTCAGGTCACGTCACGTCTGGGTTTCCCTTTCAGGTCACGTCACGCCACTTCATGTCTGGGTTTCCCCTTCAGGTCACGTCACGTCATGTCAGGTTTTCCCCTTTCAGGTCATGTCATGTCAGGTTTCCCCTTCCACGTCATGTTCCCCTTTCACGTCAGCTCAGGTCATGTTCCCCTTTCACGTCAGCTCAGGTCATGTTCCCCTTTCACGCCAGCTCAGGTCATGTTCCCCTTTCACGTCAGCTCAGGTCATGCTCCCCTTTCACGTCAGGTTTCCCCTTTCACGTCAGGTTTCCCCTTTCACGTCAGCTCAGGTCATGTTCCCCTTTCACGTCAGGTTCCCCTTTCACGTCAGCTCAGGTCATGTTCCCCTATCACGTCAGCTCAGGTCATGTTCCCCTTTCAGGTCAGGTTTCCCCTTTCAGGTCAGCTCAGGTCATGTTCCCCTTTCACATCAGGTTCCCCTTTCACGTCAGGTTCCCCTTTCACGTCAGGTTCCCCTTTTCAGGTCAGCTCAGGTCATTTTCCCCTTTCAAGTCAGGTTCCCCTTTCACGTCAGCTCAGGTCAGGTTCCCCTTTCACGTCAGCTCAGGTCATGTTCCCCTTTCAGGTCAGGTTTCCCCTTTCAGGTCAGGTTTCCCCTTTCACGTCAGCTCAGGTCAGGTCCCCCTTTCACGTCAGCTCAGGTCAGGTCCCCCTTTCACGTCAGCTCAGGCCCGGTTTCCCTTTCACGTCAGCTCAGGTCCGGTTCCCCTTTCACGTCAGCTCAGGTCCGGTTCCCCTTTCACGTCAGCTCAGGTCAGGTTCCCCTTTCACGTCAGCTCAGGTCATGTTTCCCTTTCACGTCAGCTCAGGTCCGGTTCCCCTTTCACGTCAGCTCAGGTCAGGTTTCCCCTTTCACGTCAGCTCAGGTCGTGTTCCCCTTTCACGTCAGCTCAGGTCATGTTTCCCTTTCACGTCAGCTCAGGTCATGTTCCCCTTTCAGGTCATGTTCCCCTTTCACGTCATGTTCCCCTTTCACCTCAGGTTCCCCTTTCACCTCAGGTTCCCCTTTCACGTCAGCTCAGGTCATGTTCCCCTTTCATGTCAGGGTTCCCCATTCACGTCAGGTCAGGTTCCCCTTTCACGTCAGGTTCCCCCTTTCACGTCAGGTCGGGTTCCCCTTTCACGTCAGCTCAGGTCCGGTTCCCCTTTCACGTCAGCTCAGGTCCGGTTCCCCTTTCACGTCAGCTCAGGTCCGGTTCCCCTTTCTTTCCCCTTTCTTTTTGTTATAAGCCAGTGTTTTTCCCCTTATTGCCGTTGGATAATTTTTGCGTTTTCCTGAATTCATTTTTCAAGTTCATGTCCACGTCTCGTTTCGTCTTGTTCCTGCCCTTCTGTTTTTTTTTCGGTATTTCTGTTGTTACGTTCATGTGCATTATTATTTTCTTTTTGCCCTTTTTTTCTTTAAATAAATGGATAATTTATATCCGCCAAACCTGCGTTTGGGTGCGCTTCTCATTCCCGGTCCTGCCCCTCCCTCGCACTTTGACAGTTACACAGACATAAGACATACCCACAATTATATAATAACTCACTAACTTAGTTAATATAAAGCAACATTTTGTCATTAAACAAAGAAAATAAACAGTTTTTAATGGGAGCCTTTTGCGTTATATAGCTTGTGGTGATAAACTTGCTGGCTGCAATCCTTGTTTTAATTAATTACATGCATGAGACATTAGCAGTACTGTAATTATACAGTGATATTACCACTGTAAACCTTAAAGATAAATACTCTAGCAATTCTCTGCTCTATGAAAGTATATGAGATTTTGTCTCTCTACCACACACATTCTACACTGTTACTACTCATAAAACACATTTCAAGGGGGCACCCATTTAAATGAGCCTTTAGAATTATTACCGTTCATGGAATCCCTGCCTGTAGAATTAAAGCAGTGTCAATCGCTGCTTGTTTTTCCACATTCAGGCTGAAAAATGCTTGGAAAGTAAAAATTAGGCTTGCTGTGTCATGACGGGAGCGCGGAGTGGGATCGGGGGTAAGGAGCGCACCCAAATGCAGGATTGGCAGAGAGAAAAAAGGTCCATTATTTATTTAAGTAATAATAAAACAAAAAAAAAGCAAAAACAATAACAAGAACTCTAGAAACTTAACGAGATGAGAACAAAATGAGAAACAGACTTGACTTAACAGGCTAGATTAGACTTGACAAGACGAGATCAAAAAACGTATAACAGACGAGAATCTGGAAACAGGGCATAAAGGGCAGAAATGGTGAAAAAGGGGTGTGAAGGGCAAAAAAAGAGCCAAAAAAGGGCGATGATCCAACAACCCTAGGAGAAATGCTGGCGGCTTATAAAGCGTGTGCAATCTGCGCACGACGAGACTCAGCTGCGCGCACCGGAGACACTAGAGGAGCGTGTGACAGTACCTTTCCCTCTATGGGAACCCTCTAAAAGAAAGAGAGGGGCACGAGACGAGAGCGAGACTAGAACCGGAAGCAGAGTGTGACGAGACAGGGGCACAACACAAGAACCAAAGCAAGGAGAGAAAAGGGACCGCGACGAGAATGAGAGAGGTAATGAGGCGAGAACCAGAACAAGGCGAGAGAGGGGACCTGAGACGAGAACGGGAACGAGACGAGAACCAGAATGAGGCAAGAGAGGGGATGAGGAATGGGGGCGAGAGAGGGGACTTGAGATGAGACAAGAACCAGAACGAGGCGAGAGAGGGAACTGAGACAAGAACCAGAATGAGGTGAGAGGTGGCCAAGATGAGAACCAGGGCGAGAGAGGGAACAGAGACGAGAACCAGAACAAGGCGAGAGAGGGGACAGAGACGAGAACCAGAACAAGGCGAGACAGAGGACAGAGACGAGAACCAGAACAAGGCGAGAGAGGGAATGAGGAAAGGGGACGAGAGAGGAAACGAGAACCAGAGCGAGAGAGGGAACTAGATGAGAACCAGGACAAGAGAAAAGAACATGAGCAAGAGAAAACCAGGAACCAGAAGACGGGGCAAGAACCAGAACCAGGAGAGGAGCAAGATGAGAAGGGCAGATGGGAAGAGACACAAGACAAGACAATCACAGAACAAACTAGGCTGAGGCTGTAAACAGAACTAATACAATAATCCAAAACACTGAAGAGAAAAGAAAAAAAAAAGAAAATAAAGTACTCAGCCTGATAAACACAGATGGGACAATGGGGGGGGGTCCAGGTCCATGAACGATCCAGTACCCCGAAAGGGTAGGATCAAGCGAGGCTTCTTAGCCTCCATGACAGGATCAGGGCGAGGCCCCCAGGCCTCTGTGACAGGAACAGAACGAAGCTCCTAGGCCTCTTCAGGAACAGAACGAGGCCCCCAGGCCTCTTAAAGAGCAGAACGAGACCCCCGGCCTCTTCAAGAGCAGAATGTGGCCCCCAGGGGTATGCTCCTCGACCCCCTCCGGAACAGGCAGACGCTCCCCAACCCCCTCTGGACCAGGCGGACGCTCCTCGACTCCCTCCGGCCCAGGCAGATGCTCCTCGACCGAAACTGACCCCACCAGGCACATCTCAGGATGCGCCAGAAAGACAGCAGCCTCCACTGGGGTGAGAAAGTCGCATGTGGTGTGGAGATAGAGGAAGAGGTAGAGGAGGTCCTCCCTGAGACGCTGGTCAGAGTCCCAGACTTGAGCTACCCAGTCCAGTGCCTTCAATTAGCGACAGACGAGACTCAGCAGTGTACGGAGGCGCGCCGAAGATGCTCATCACAGAGGAGGGAATGACATGCTGAATGACCAACTGACTTAATTTATTCATCTTCTAACCCGCTTATTATAAACTACTGCAGCTATTAACACAGACATTTTGTTGGGGACGACATCTGATTGTAATGCTTAAGGCTTGAATGTTTACTTTAAGTTGGATGGATTGGTTTACTTAAGATTTAGAGTTTCGATTTGCATTCTTTATATATATAAACACACATCTTCAGTTTCATGTTTGTTTTTTGTTCAAGCCTGTTTGTGTTTTTGTTTACTTCCTGTCTTGATCCTTGTCATGTGATCGTTGTTCTGCATGTGTTCCAGTTTATATGATCCCCTTGTCTGTATGTCATGTTTTCATTGGTTACATTAGTATACAGCCCCTTTGCTGCCTTGTGTGTTGGTGAGTTAATGTCTGAATACCACTTCTTGGTGATGTTAATGTTAAGTTTAATTTATCTTTATTAATGTTGTGCAATTTGTGCGGCACGGTGACGTAGTGGTTAGCAAAGTCTTTTTGGGGTCTTTGTGTGTAGAGTTTGCATGTTGCGTGGGTTTCTCAGAGTACTCCGGTTTCCTCCCACAGTCCAAAAACCTGCAGATTAGGTTGATTGGTGATTCTGAATTGTCTATAGGAGTGAATGTGTGTGAATGGTTGTTTGTCTATGTTGCCCTGCAATGGGCTGGCGACCGTATAGAGTGTATCCCCGCCTCTCTCCCTCCTGGTTGTCATGGAACTCTTTAGTGTAAAAAGGTCTCAGGTATGAATGGGGAGGTGGTGTGTTAAATCTGGTGTTATTGCTCTCAACCTATGTGTGCTAGGATAGGCACTAGCAGACATCCATAACCGCGAATTAAAGAATAAGGGGGTAAGAAGATGAATGAATGAATGAAAATTAACTTGTATAAAAGTATAAAATTAACTTGACCTATGATTATCCTGCCAAAATATTGGAATACGTGTCACACTTGTGTTCTGTTAATGGAGATTTGTACAAAATACATAATTAATAAAGTTACATTTACATCATTTAGCAGATGCTCTTATGCAAATGTATGAAAGTGCTTTGAATCTAAACAGCTCAATAATTAAATGCTAGATCACAAACCAATTGAAAACAACTCAGAAAACTAATGAAAGAAATGATACTTTATAGTAGTTGTAATATATTTCCTGTTTTAATATTCATCATTTATTCATCTTCTTACCTGCTTATTCCTGAATCCGGGGTCACGGGATTCTGCTGCGCCTATCCCAGTACACATAGTGCAATAGGCAGGGGTACACCTTGGACTGGGGACCAGTCCAACTCAGAGGGGCACACACACACACACACACACGCGCACGCACACGCACACTTCATTCATGCCTAGTGTTTGGTTTTGGTTCTGATTCGTGGATCAACTGTTTGTTTTAATGTCTAAACGAAGATTAAATAAAGTGAGCAACTGCAACATGTATCCGACTCTCAACTACCCATGACAGAGTCAAGAACAGAATATGTTTAGAATGGATTTTTTAATAACTTGGAACTCCACCATTTGCTAACTCTGGTTAGAATGTTTAATATCTAATAGTTAGATTTTGTGTAATTTGCAAATATCAATGTTTGTGCTATGCTATACTAAAAGCCTAATTTAATTATTTATCATGTGCAAAATCTCTTTTTGTCTCATTTAGATGTTTGCAGAGTACCAAAGTGTTACAAATGAAAACCTGCCAAAAAAAATCTATGTACAGCAGGACCACCACCATACTGTTATTTAGTGTTTGTCACAACGTTAGAATAATTAATTACTAATACTTTTTAGCTTGATTCAAAAGTGCAGCTTGAAGATGGTCAAGTGACCAACTACCTATAATGACTAATTTTTGGTTGCACTATGACCCACAGTCATGTCTAAACCCCTAGCAACATGAGTTATTACATGCCTAAAAGAAAATATCCAAATTGGGTCCAAGTAGCCATTTTCCCTCCTGGTTGTCATGATACTATTTAGTGTTACAAGGTCTCAGGTATAAATGGGGAGCAGGTGTGTTAAATCTGGTGTTATGGCGCTCACTCTCTCATACTAGTTGATGGGAGTTCAGCATGACACCTCATGGTTTACATCATTAACAAAACCAGGCAGGAGTACACTGTGGACAGGTCCCCAATACATTGCAGTGCCACATATAGACAAACAACCGGACTCACTTATATGGGCAATTTAGAATTGCCAAATCAACCTAATGTACATGTTTTGTGGACTGTGGGAGGAAACTGGTGTACCTGGAGTAAACCCAACCAAGCACAGGAAGAACATGTAAACTCAACACCGAAAGGTCCCTGTCTGTGAATCAAACCCAGGACTTTTTTGTGATAAGTTGACCGTGCTGCCCAAAGTATTCTTAGTTAATGTAAAAAGTAGACAATACTGTATTGATGAGTTACCTGCCAGAGGCTCACCTGTTAGATGGAAGTTTGATACAACGTAAGCCAAAGATACAAGAAACAGTTAGAAAGCACTTTCTTACAGCAGTACACAATGTGTGAGCCTCATCAAGACATGGTACCAGGATAAATTATGAAAGATGATGAATACCATCCATTCACCAGATAATTTGAAGTTGACAGGTAATGTGGTGGGTTAGTGGTAAAGCTGTAGAAAATAAAACCAGAAAGCTCGTCACCAAGCACTTCTAATTGCTCAGTTATACAAGAGAGATCAAATGTAAGTCGCTCTAGAACTTTATGCACTTGCTATTGAGCTGGATGGTAATGAACTGACAAAAATTGCTTTGATGCAGGACTCTGCACATTGCCTGTGTTTATGTTTATCTTAACAAAGATAAAAAAAAAAACAAGTCTGATGCAGTAATTGAACAATAGTGGACACCAAAGAAAAAAAGAGACCAATAAAGGCATGTCTACAGAAATAGACTGCAGAAAGAGTCAGAATCTATTGATTTGTGTAATTTTTGGAACACCTTGCAACTCAGTGATTCGAGATATTGGAGTACAAAAAAGTGAGGATTGTTAAGAGGCTGACCTCACATTAGAAAGGGCACAGCTAAAGACTTTCAGTGATGAGAACGAAACAGCCAAAGAGGATGCTAAATGGTGCTGAAAAATCAATGGTAAAGGCTGTAGAACGTGTGGCAAGAAAATCGGAATCATCTGACAATAGATAAAAACACTAAATTGGTCAACTTCCTCATAATAGTGGAGAAATCTGTTGGAGATCTAAGGGAAAACCGGATATTTTTACATTTACAGCAAATGGCAGACGCTCTGATACAGACTGATTTATATTTCATTACTTACAAGTCCCTTGCTCAAAGACCCACAGTGGTTGCTTGGCGGAGCTTGGAATTGAACCCCACTTTTATCCGTAATTTTATATTACTTTTGTAAGTCGCTCTGGATAAGAGCGTCTGCCAAATACTGTAAATGTAAATGTATCCGTCCAATGCCTTAACCACTAAGCTACTCCTTCCCCTCAGGGACAAAACATGTATAGAGTGGAGCATGTTACTTTTCTAAACTGGATGCCTCATCTGGATTTCATCTATATGATTAGTGCTATATGAGGGATGTACAAAGTTATGCACCTTTAACAGGCTATTTGGAAGGCTTTGTTAAGGTTACTGTTTGGCATGAGCACAACAAGGAATGGAATCAAAAGTTTTAATTGATAATGTTTTAGTATGGCGTCACACAAAGGAAGAGCACTTTGCAGGGTCTGGAATCATAGACAAAAAATGTCTGAGAAATGGATGGCAACAGACAGAAATTTCAGGCAATCGAAGAACCTAGAGACCAGAAAGACCTGAAGTGTTTTAGGATTAATAAACTACCTAGAAAAATGTGTTTGCAATCTGTCAGCAAATTCATTAAGAAGCCTGTTTGCATCAGTGGCAGTATAAAAGTGATGTAGAGTGGTTGTGTTTGAAGGGCAGTTTAACTAAAGAACTTGTTCTAAAATTTTATGACCCAAATAATCCACTAAACGTCTCTACAAATGCATCAAAATCTAGTCTAGGAGCAATTTGAATCCAGCAACATGACAGAGTGGTATTCAGCACAATCATGCACAATGACATCTGCAGAAAGAAACTATGGGCAAATAGAAACAGAGACCCTTGGTGAAGTGTTTGTCTGTGAAACTTTCATGAGTTTGGTTACGCAAGAGCAGTGATCCTAGAGACAGACTACAAGCCTCTCATAGCAATATCAAAGAAACCACCGGGAAAAATGCCACATCGCATACAAAGACTGATCTACAGTATGACACGAAATTTGAGACAAGCACATCGCATTGGCAGACAGGGTTAGTTTAAAGAAGTTTAAAGAAAATTTAAATTTATGTAACAAGAACCACAGAAGACGATGTGCAGATTCACGTAGACAACATTCAAAGCACAGATGCCAGTATCAACTGCAAAATGGGCTATGATTGCTAATAAAACACAAAAAGATGAACATTTAAGGAAAGTTAAATAATTCACTGACTCAGGAAGAAGTGGTAAGGATGAGATATTGTGAAAAGTGATGATCACATGCCAACGTAAAAAAGAAACTACTTCAAGATACATATGGAACATGGAAAGCTATTGAGGCGGAAGAGAAGACACTTGCTGAACAGTCCTCTGAGAGTCATAAAAACAATAGAAAGTGACTCACATGACCTGGAAACTGCAAAGTGAAGAATCAGAATTACAAGGAAAGTTAGAGGATAATAAAGAAAAAGACAGAACAACCAAGGAGACAAGTAAAAATACCCAAGATACATTTGTAGAAGTTTTTAATTCATTAATACAATAATTAACTAAACTAATTAATAAATTTCATTAATTCACTAACCTGCTTATTTTCTAGTTCAAGGGGGTCTGCTGGAGCCAATTGCAGCACACATAGTTGTTCATGTCGGTGCTCAAGCCTGTAGTTTGTACATTTCATGATCATATGATGTATGGTATGATATTGTCTTTGTTGAGCATATCAGGTGTAGATGTTTAAACAGTCTATGCTGAATGTCTTACTTGTTAATGCATTGTGGCTACAATAGTACATGCCTTTTTTATTTTCAACCTTTGGTTACACAGTTTGTGTGAGTATGTAGCTCTGTTCCTCCTCCAGTTTTTCACACATAAAAGCAAAGCATTGTGGTTCACAGCAGTACAGCCTCAACTACGATCATCTCATCTACACACCAGTACAGTGCTTTCTTGGAAGACCTCACTGACATTCAATCTCAGTTAGCGAAACACTCTAAATTGTACATGAGCATAGAACTTGGATAACGGAAGCTAGGGTTTCATGCATTAAAACTTAGTATATCAGACAGACCACCAGTGGCAATGTCACGCCAAAGAGTGGCTAAAATACAAATGTTTATTGAAAGGTGGGTTCTGTTATCTTGTGCCCCTTTGTGTGTCGCCTTACTGTTTTCATATTCATCACTGGGTATCTCGCTGCTCATGCATATAAATACCTCTTTCAAAGCTTTTTTTACTTTAAACAAAAAATAAATATATTTATCACACAAATACCAATAAATGTCTAGTAGGACATGACTCACAGATTGTACAGACATTAGAATGATGTCATAAAATGTTATGTAATGACAGGTCAGATAACACATGGCTGCTTGGTGTCTGCACAATTACAGGTGGAGAATCTGTATTTGGAATAAAATAATTTTTCTTAGCTGCAACATGTTTACATTCTGGAAACCCAGGACAAGTCATAACCACACATTAACAAGCAGTACTTACAGAGATGACACCCCTCGCTTGCTTAATTGCAATTCACAGAATATGTATCACATTTGTGCTTAGATCACATCAGATTCTGATGCTTTAAAAGAAATTAAACCATCTATTACAAGAAACAAGAAACTCTGTAACCCTGTTGACACAACTTCATATTTGTAAATGTCAGCTTTTTGTGTCTAGTGTTCTGGCCAGCAAAGCAGGTGAGGGCAAAGCAGGTGAGGGCAGTGACGCCCGGTTGTTAGCCAAGTCCATAAATGCAGATACACAGCATTTGTACTCACAAAGGTTTATTATTCCAGAGGAAGAAGATAAGATGTCGAACAAATCCAAAACACAGGGAAAAGAGGTAACGTAGTATTGTCCAAAGGTCAAAAGCCAGAAAGTCAGATGCAGACGGTTTGTAAACATGCTCAGTAGGGTTTAGAAAAACAATACTTCACAAAAAGTTCTTGTGACGTGGCCTTATATAGGGTGGCCACACCTAATTGCCTAATTGTCTAATTGCCAGATTGCCTGTTTGCCTGATTGCCTAATTACAGGAGAAGAATAGAGTTCAGAACTCTGGCGATGGCGCCCTCCTGTGGCCATCAGCCAGAGTAGTCCCCCTTACAGTACCCCTCCCCCCCCCTAGGGAGGATATCCCGGACCGTGTATGCCGGACCATCCTCGAGTTCAATGAGACTGGGAGGTCCCTGTAGAGGCGTGTTGTGGCTTTAGTAGGGAGGCATGGAAGGTCGTGGAGATCCGATACTGTGCGGGCAGCTGCAGACGATAAGAAACATTAATTCTACGAAGAATTTTGAACGGGCCAATGTACCTTGGACTTAGCTTCCGGCATGGGAGCTTTAGTTTCAGATCTCTGGTCGATAACCACACCAGCTGCCCGGGCGCGTAGTCGGAGTGAGGACGTCTGTGCCAGTTCGCCTGCCGCCATTGACCATGCACAGCCCTATTGATTCGTACATGGGCATTCTCCCAAACTCTGGTGCTCCGTTGGTACCAGTCCTTCACTGCAGGCACGGTGGCCTGTTCCTTGGTCCAGGGGAACAATGCTGGCTGGAACCCTAAGACACATTGGAAGCGAGTTAGACCCGTGGAGAAATGAATTAGAGAGTTTTGGGTGTATTCAGCCCAAGGGAGATATTCACTCCATCTCTGTTGCTGCTGCGTACAGTAAGTATGTAGGTATCTGCCCAGCTCCTGATTCAGCCTCTCAGCCTACCCATTAGATTGTGGGTGGTAGCCCGAGGACAGGCTCACATTAACGTCCAGTTGCTTGAAGAATTCTCGCCATACACGTGACGTAAATTGGGGTCCATACGATGTCCTCCGGTAGACCGAAGATCCTAAACACGAATTCAAACAGCACCCTGGCGGAGTCCATAGCAGTGGGGAGACCCCGAAGGGGTGCTAGGCAGCAGGCTTTAGAGAATCGATCGACTACAGTGGGGATGGTAGTATGACTCGCCAAGGGAGGTAAGTCGGTCACAAAATCGACGGCAATGTGAGACCAAGGTCGTAGAGGTACCAAGAGCGGGTGTAACAAACCTTCCGGGAGGTGTCTAGGAGTTTTCGACTGGGCGCAGGCAGGACTTTACGAAGTTTTCGATCTCAGGTTGCATCCCGGGCCACCAGTATTTTCGAGACACGATGTGGCTCGTCCTTCTCATCCCCGGGTGGCCAGAACCTATGGAAAAGTGAGCCCACGTTAATAGCCGTTGTCGGAGATCTGGGTTTACATACTTCCTTACCTTCGGGAAGTCTGTCAGGAGTTGGAGAGCCCTCATTCGACCTCCTAATCTCCTCGGCTAAGTCCCATAGAACTGGAGCCACCACTGTTTCAGGGTGTAGCACACTCTTTCCCCGATTGATCTGCTCGGGGGGGTCGAACCTGCGGGACAATGCGTCGGCCTTGTTTGAACCGGGCCGATAGGTGACTACAAAGTCGAATCTGGAGAAGAATAAGGCCCATCAAGCCTGCTGTGCGTTTAATCGCTGGGCCCCTTTGATGTATTCTAAATTCCTATTGTCAGTTAGAACTGTGAACGGGTGAGCGCTGCCTTCTAGCCAGTGACGCCATTCCACTAATGCCTCCTTGAGCGCTAGAAGCTACTTAATTTCCAACACCGTAGACCTGGAAAAGAATATGCACGGGTCCACTCTCGGAGGAACCCCCCGCCTCTGGGACAAAATTGCTCCAACCCCACAGTCGGAAGCATCCACCTCTACAATGAATGGGTGCGCTGGGTCAGGGTGAGCTAGAGTGGGGGCAGTGGTGAATTTGTGCTTGAGCGAGTCAAAAGCGCACTGGGCCACACCAGCCCAGACCAGTTTGGTGGGCTTCCCTCTTAGAAGGGAGGTTAGTTTGGAAGCCGTCTGGTTAAAGTTTCTGATAAATCTCCTGTAGAAATTGGCAAATCCTAGAAAGCGCTGTAACTCCTTTACCGTTTTAGGGGGGGCCCAGTACTAAACGGCCGTGACTTGTTTCGTCTCCATGGCGACTCCATTCGGGCTGATGTGGTACCCCAGGAATTGTACGTCAGATTTGTAAAACTCACACTTCTCTGCTTTGACGAAAAGTTTATTATTTAATAGTCGTCTGAGGACTTCCAGCACTTGAGTTTGGCTTGCCATATCCATGGAGTTGATCAGGATATCATCAATGTAAGCGATTACGCAGATATTTAGCATGTCCCTGAAAAGGTCATTTATAAAGGACTGGAAGATTGTGGGTGCATTACATAGGCCATAAGGCATCACCCGATACTCATAATGCCCCGTGGGGGTGATAAAGGCTTTGCGAATTCGTCACCTTTGCTAATTCGTATCAGATTGTATGCGCTGCGTAAATCTAGTTTCATAAAGACGCGCGCATTCCTGAGCTGCTCCAGTGCGGTCGGTACTAACGGCAGGGGATATCTCTACTTTATAGTGATGGCGTTGAGCCCTCGGTAGTCTATACATGGGCGTAAATCACTGTCCTTTTTGTCTACGAAGAAAAACCCGGCCGCGGCTGGAGAGGTGGACGGGCGGATGTGTTCGTGTTTTAGCGCTTCCTCTATGTACTCGCCTAAAGCTTTGGATCCGGGACCGGATAGTGGGTAAACCCGGCTTTTAGGGGGAGAAGTGTTAGGCAGGAGGTCAATGCCGCAATCGCCCTGGCGATAGGTAACGCAGTAGCCTGTTCTTTACTAAATACTCGAGTACTTCGTTATAGCAGCGCGGCACCCGTGATGTGTCAGACGTGTTAGTGGCGCTTTTTAGGCAGGCTCTGGTTTATTTGCTTATGAAAAAGCAGAAATAGCAGAACCAAGGAGTCTCCCATCGATGGCAGTAACATGGATAGCAGGGTCGCACTAAGGCACGTTGCCTAGTCTACTAAGGCAGAGAAATGGCGAGATACCCCATTAAACAGTAGCCGGGCAGACACTAGCGAACTTTGATTGTGGTGGATCAAATACATGTGGGTACTCACTCGCCAGCGAGGTTTGAGCGTACAATGAGCGAGCTCGTGATCCAGACCTCCACAACAGTTGCATAAGCCCAGCCTCCGCCTTCGCTGTCTCTCCGGATCCGAAAGTTTACTGACCCCCACTTGCATGGGCTCCGTTTCGGTGGTGCTCTCCGGGGGACTGTACTCTCTTCCCGGCCTTTCGGTGGGGGTTTTCTTTGATACAATAGGATGGTTTCGTCACTTGAAGAACAAATGTTTGCATCAATCTCCCACACTGCCACAGCCCAGTCTAATGTGCGACCCGTTAGGAGGGAAAGTAGACAGGAACATTTTCTCCCTTTGGTGGGGTACCCCAGGGGTTGGTTTTCAAACAGGATACGGAAGTTGCGGATGAACCCCCGGCATTTTTCGGGGTTCCCGTCAAACTTGTCGGGCAGAGCCGTGGGCATGTTACCATGGGGTGCGGGATGAGACGCAGCGGTGGCATGGGTCATGGCGGTGACCTGCTCCTCTAGGTTATGAAGCGCCTGAGCCTGGAGGTTGAGGGCAGCCAAAAGATCCTCAATGGAGCTGATGACTGCTGGACCCGTAGGTGGTGAAGTATTCTGTGAGGGCAGTGACGCTCGGTTGTTAGCCGAGTCCATAAATGCAGATACACAGCACTTGTACTCACAAAACTTTATTATTCCAGAGGAAGAAGCGCGGATAGCGAACAAATCCAAAACACAGGGCAAAAAGGTAACGTAGTACGGGCCAAAGGTCAAAAGCCAGAAAGTCAGATCCAGAGGGTTTGTAAACATGCTCAGTAGGGTTTAGAAAAACAATACTTCACAAAGAGTTTCTGTGACGTGGCCTTATATAGTTTGGCCACGCCTAATTACCTAATTGTCTAATTGCCAGATTGCCTAATTACCGGAGAAGAAGAGAGTTCAGAACTCTGGCAATGGCGCCCTCCTGTGGCCAGAGTAGTCCCCCTTACAGCAGGTGTTGCTGGCTCTGACTGTACACCAATGTCTAAAATGTTCTAGTGTAACGACTTCAGTAACGATTTACTCGTAGTAGGATCCATCGTGCAGTTACTCTTTTATTAATGAATATGTATATATAAAAACAGGAACGAAAACAAAACAAACACGGGAATGTATTTCGCCAAAGAAACAAAACAACAACTAAGATGCACTGCCGAAATAAACTTTTAATGTCCTCAGTGGGAACCAAAGTACTTATTGTAACCACAAACACAGTTCAAGATCGCGAAGGCACGTAGTTCATGCAGTGGCGGAAGTCCTTACAGGAAGCAATCACACGCAACGCGCCTACCGGCGTGTCGCCTTAAATATTGCGTCATCGCCCTGAAGCCATTTTGTTTCCAGGACGACGATGCTACGAAAAGAGGGCATGGCACAGCCAACTTCCTTACATCTAGCTCACAGGTTGAAAATGTTTTTTTGCTGTTTAATGCCTCTTACATATTTCATGTTTGAACTTGTTACATAAAGTAATTAAAGTGATAATAAAGCACCACAGTTCTAATTAACTTACACACAAACTCTGAGATGCTTTAACTTGTGAGGCAAGCTGTAATGTCTTCAGTGAGTATCTTCGAGAATAGAGTCAATTATCCACCCACAGGTATAACACTTTTAAGGTATGCTATTATCCAGCCAGCTGCTGAACTGTAATTCATTAATCTTAGAGTGTTTTCATCACTGGTTTTGTGTGATGTTGCTTAGAAACAAATGTTACCATTTTAGTCACATCAATTGTCTATAAAAGGAAGACTTTTATATAATAAGTACAGATAATTAAGATGAAATCTTCCATAAAAATACATATGACGAAACTTGAGGCCCTTGAACAAGGCCCTTAACTCCCATTTTTCAGTTTTATAAAATAGTAATGATAATAATAATGATAATAATAATATGATAATAATGATAATAATAACTACAACTTACTTTATTATTGTCATAATAACACATACTGTGTCTTTACTAATTGTTCCTGAATTAATTTTAAAAATTAAAGAAATCATAATTAGTTAAAAGTGGAGGATTTATTATGGCATTAGTATTCAAGTCCTGGTTTTGCTAATCCATATGTGGGTGTCAAGGTCTGCCCTGGCTCTGTATACGATCAATATACAATACATTAGAGTTTAGGAGGAGGTAAACTCTTCACATTCTGTGAAAGCTTGTGTGTCTATGTAGAGGGCTGGATTTGCTGAGCTTACACAGTTCAGAAGGGTCTCCTTCTGATTGAGTTTGTTTGGCCGGAGATTTGGAGCATTTGTGTTTGCTGAAGAGTTTCAAGTTGCATTTGCAGTGGTTCAGGTTCAGTGGTTAAAGCATTGGACTGATAGCAGAAAGACTGGGGTTTGATTCCCAGCTCCACCAAGCAACCACTGTGGACCTTTGAGCAAGGCCCTTAACCCCCAATTGCTCAATTGTAGAAAAAAGACCAAATATAAGTTGCTCTGAATAAGAGCATCTGACAAATGCTGTAAAAGTAAATTTGCACAGATTACTGAATGCTTCTCAGACTGTCATGAAAAAGGACAATATTTTTGTGCCTTATTTCAGAAAGTGAAACCCGTATATTATATAGATTCATCAATCAATTACTTCTTGAAATATTAATTATTCTGGCTTACAGATAATGAAACTTTAAAAATGAGAAAAATTTAAATAATAAAATAGTATATTAAATCAGATAAATAAAAAGCAATATTTTAAACAATCAAATCGGTCCATTGTATCATGGAGGTAATCAGCCTCTTGCACTGCTCAGGTATAATAGAAGCCCAAGTTGCTTTGTTGGCAGGCTTCATTGTTGGGTGTTGTATCTCTCTCATCTTTTTCTTGAAAATATCCTATAGATTATCTAATGGGGTTCCAGTAAGGCCCAAAATTTGGACCACTGTGTAACCTAAATTGTTGAATGGATTTTACCCGATGATCTTCCCCAGACTGTTATCCCTTTTGCTAATGCACTTTTTTGCACCACAAGTGAATTTTCAATGAACAGAACTCAGCTTCTTCAGCAATTGATGTTTGTGGCTCAACAAAAAAAAAATAGAACATTGAAATATTTAAGGGGCAGCGCAGTGGCATTAACAGAACATCCTGGGTTCGATTCCCAGGCCGGGGATCTTTCTGTGAGGAGTTTGCATGTTCTCCCTGCACTTAGATTTTCTCTGTGTACTTCAGTTAGCTCCCAGAGTCCAAAAACATGTACATTAGGTGATTATGTACAATATTGGTGATTCTAAATTGCCCACAAGAGTGAATTTTGTGTGTGAGTGGTTGTTTGTCTATATGTGCCCTGTGATGGACTGGCAAACTGTCCAGGGTCTCCTGCTTCTCGCCCTATGTGAGCTAGGATAGGCTTCAGCAGACCCCGTGACCCTGAATTAGGGAATAAATGCGTAAGAAGATGAATGAATGAAAATTTCCATCACTGTGTATATTATATACGGATTCGCTTTCTGAAATGAGATGAGATGCATACACATGCACACACACACTTCTTCCAGATGGATTCCACTTTTTGTTTTTAGACATAACTTAATTCTTCTAGTAAGGCTTTTCAGTCCAATGTGAAGCTTGAATGTGAGATATCGTTCATTCAGCTCCAACAGTATTAGTGAGATCAGACACTAATGTCAGGCATGGAGGTTTGGGATGCAAACGCTATTCCAGTTCACGTGTTGATAAGGTCAGGACTGGTGTATTTTCACTCTAATAATAACACAGCACGTGATAATGTAGGTCAGGGGTTTTGTTCTCAGGGTCATTGTTGTAGTCTCTAAGTTCCAATGAAGGAACAATGGAATGGCGCAACCTACAAAAACATTCCACATCTTCCATATTTTAGCAAGAGTTCACATCTGGATCTACATATGGATTAGTTGGATCTACATATGGATCAGTATATATATATATATATTTGTACATATATATTGATTTGGCGCATATTTGATTTTGGCAGTTTTACGCTGGATGCCCTTCCTAACGCAATCCTCCCCATTTATCCGGGCTTGGGACCGGCACTAAGAAT
>JAOTRA010053570.1:0-18306 GCA_026260255.1 Pseudolaguvia tuberculata | reverse complement strand
AGATCCCGGCCGGGATTCGAACCTGGGACCTTCTTGTTGTGAGGCGCCTGTGCTATCCACTCCGCCACCGCGCCGCCGAAATACCATATTTAACAAAAAATAAATAAATCTTGTGCTCTTGAAGGGTGGTGCAGTGGCATAGTGGATAGCATGTTCGCCTCATAACAAGAAGGTCCCCATCCAGGGTTCTTTCCGTGCGGAGTTTGCATGTTCTCCCCACACTTGTGTGGGTTACCTCACAGTACTCTGGTTTCCTCCCACAGTCCAAAAACATGTACAGGTTGATTAGTGATTCTAAATTGGTGCCATAGGAGTGTGTGTGAGTGTATGTAGTTGTTGGTCTATGTGTATGTCTATGATCTGTCCAGGTATATGTACTGGATAGGCTCCAGCAGTAGAAAATATAAAATTTGCGGGTTAGAAGATGAATGAACGAATGGATGAACGTGGGGTCTCTTGTGCCATAGGGATCCTAAGCTTATTTCGCTTATGCCTGCTGCTGGTCCTGCTCTGATGTCGAATTTTTATACTTTTTAAATATACTGTACCAAAATCATTCTCATATCCCAACTAATGACTAACAACTTTAGGTTCATAGTCATACAGCATCTGCATGATATTTTCTATTTCTTTAAACAGTGTTGTATGATATTTGTGCACGTATACTATTCTATTCTTTTGATTCTATTCTGTGATATTGTGTTATTCTTGCATCATCATAGCTGCACATGGTAAACACAATATATGTAGTATAAATACTTTACTATGATTTCTGAGGGCATCTCAGCTGTTTTTCCATCGATCCCGGCGCTCATACTGAATGTGAATTGTTGACATTCAAGGTTAATGTTTTTATTGGCTAAACATAATATCTTTACTTTCTAGACAAGTTCAGATTCAAGAAGAGGCAAGTCCAAAAGACAAATTCAATGTAATTGAATTCACACTCCTTTCTACACTAAGTCTCAAGTTTGGTATTGCAGTGTTTTAACAAGCTACATTACAGATTGTACATTACTAATTCATATAGTGTTAATTCCTCTTGAGTCTTCCTGCTGCCTGACTGTTTCTATCTTGAAGATTCAGATAAAAGAATCATGTCTCACATTCACTCTGATACTAAATATCAGCTATTGTTCTCCTTGCCAACCAAGTCCATGCAAATCATTAGCCTTAGGGGAATGAGTGCATGAATAAGTCCCATGGGTCTCTGTAATTGAGTGTCATCTCATTCAGTATGTATTCCTGTCTTACACAATGTTTACGGGGATCTTTTAATACTAATGACTGTAAAATGACAATCATATTAGTATTAAATGACATAGAAGTTAAGTTTGGATGCTTAGGCTAGATGATGTAACAACTTGATTTAAAGATTTGCTCCAAAGCTCTTTATTTATCATTCATTCATCTTCTTGCCCGCTTATTCCTGAATCCGGGGTAACGGGGGTCCACTGCGCCTATCCCAGCACACATAGGGCGAGAGGCGGGGGGTACACACTGGACGGGTCAACAGTCCATCTCAGGGCAACACATAGACAAACAACCATTCACACACACATTCACTCCTATGGATAATTTACAATCACCAATCAACCTAATCTGCATGTTTTTGAACTGTGGGAGGAAACTAGAGTACCCGGAAGAAACATGCAAGAGAACATACAAACTCCGCACAGAAAGATCCCGGCCTGGGATTCAAACCCAGGACCTTCTTGTTGCGAGGCAACTGTGCTATCCACTACACCACCGCGCCGCCCTCACTTTATTTATTTTTATTTTTATTTATTTCTTATTTTTGTTTCTCATACCTGTTAAAGTCACATCAGTAAAGTCATATAAGTAGTTTGAACACAAAAACTAATCTTTTCTTATATACTGCCCATACAAAAAAGTGAAACAAAAAAGAAACCCCCCCCCCCTTGGATAAATGCTACATGTAGAACATGAACTGATGCAGTGAGAAGCTTCTAATTTAAACAATCTTATCAGAAGACACATCTTGTGGTCATGGTGTTAAAAGATGTTAATCTGTTTCAGAAGGATCAAATTATTAGCTTGCATCAAGCAAAGAAAACATCTAACTAGTAAAATTGGGTTAAGGACTGTTTAACGTATTATTACAAACTTGAAGGATAGTGAGGAACCATCATTTTTGAGGAAATGTGGTCTTAAAAACTTTTGGTAAAATCAAATCATGCAAAAACAACAGTAGAACTCACGGCTATGTTCAATAGTGTAAGTAAACACATTTCCAAACGTACAATTCAAAGTCAACTCAGGGGATGGAGACTGTGTGGCCTTAAGAAAATCACTTTTAAAAAATCATTTAAATTGCTAGGTAGCATAAAGATTGGACTCAGTAGTGGAAGAAGGTCATGTGGTCTAATTTTCCAGTGTGATGGGAGCACCAAACAAGTCTCAACAAGCAATGATGTGTACTCTGCTGACTATCTGAAAATATTATATTACCAGCTTATTCCAACAGTGGATTTTTTTTCCAGTTCCAGTTTAAATTGTGATTGCTTAATTGTGAAAAGAGTGTTTTAGGGAGCAGAAGACATCATTTTCACACATGGCTTGGCCACCAGCCATTTAACCCATTGAGAATCTTTGGGTTGTTCTGGAGAAGACTTTGGGCAGCAGTCCAGCCCCCTTAACATCAATAAAAGATCCTAGTAAAAAAAAATGTCTAAATCTTGAAAGGAATCAAAGATGTGACATTGCAAAAGTGTAACGAATCCATGTCATAGCAAATGTGCTGTAATCAAAGCACAGTAGACTTAATCACTCACATATGGTTACAAAATTTGGTGAAGTACTGTAAGCATAAATTCCAAATTCTTTTGTCACATACATGATTATACAGAGTACAACATATAATGAAATGTTTTTCTTCTCTTATTTTAGTAAGTAGCAGGAAGGGTTAAGGACTCAACAGTGGTGGACTTGAGCTCAGGTCTTCGTTGGTGACAGTGGGGCTTGAGCCCAGGTCTTCCTGGTCTCTCGATCAATAATTCTGCACCTTAACCATTTGAGCCACCACATGGCCCTTAAGCTTGTAGATATTCTAGAGCCATAAAGGACATTTCCTTTTTTATACTCTTTACTGTAAGTGATAAAGTATAAAAATAGGAACATTCATAAGTATAATGGTAGATGAAAAAATAAATATAAAAGTATGAGGCTGCATTATTATGAAAGCATAACAAATTCATGGAAGAGACATTGCCTTTTTGCCTTTTGATCCAGACATCTGCATTCTCTGTGTAGGTGGGACAAATAAATGCATTGTGAAGATAAAAACAGATAGAAATGTTGGCAGCAAATGTTTTACGCACAAAGACAATTTGCATTAGTCGATAATCCATAGTTACTCGAATGATCATTAGGTTTAATTTATGTAGTGTTGTGGGGTTTTTTTTGGTTTTGTTTTTTTTTTACATTTCTGTGACTTAAAAATACCTCTGTATCATTAGAAAACAGAAAACAAGAATGTAGGAGAGGCTATGTTTATTACATCATGTGGTAGTTTCACAGCATGTTTAATGATCTGGGGATGATTTAAGGAAATCCAAACAATTTTTTTTTTTTAAACACAAATTGGTTGAAAGGAGATCATGTCAGAAAAAAAGTACAACCTGCTTGTAATTTCCCTTAACCATGGAGACTATTTTCAGTGCAGTTAAGACGCTACACAGGGGCCTAGCAGTAGTAGCTACCAATGATCATCTGAGCATCAGTCTAACTAATTGACATCCCCGCTATTACAGCATAGTAACTATTACAATACTGTCAGAGTGGGTGGGGGGAGCAGGAGCGCACCCAAACGAAGGATTGGCGGGTTTGAAAAGTCCATTTATTAAAGAAAAAGGCAAAAAATAAAAATAAGAGAGCACGAGATTTCAAGTAAAGAAAATACAGTGAAAAAGGGCAAGAACAAAACCTGACGTGACTAGACGAGACGAGACGAGACGGGATCATGAACATGACATGACATGACATGAGAACCAGAGACATTCTGGGAAAAAGGCGAGAAATGATCCAACGGCACCTAGGAGAAAACTGCCGGCTTGTAACACGTGCGAATCAGCGCTTGACGAGACTCAGCTGCGCGCGCGCTCACGCACACACACACGAGAGCGCTCAAGCGCAGCCAAGCCCGTGTGTGTGCCACTGCACACCGGCAGCGTGCTGGAGACGCTCATCCCAGAGGAGGGCGTGACAAATACCACTAATTGGCTACTTTAGTTAGCACAGTAACCTCACAACAACAAGGTTTACAGATAAGTGATCTATCTGTTTTCCCAGAATTTTCCTCTGGGTACTCCGGGTTTCCTCCCACAGTCCAAAAACATGTACATTAAGTAGATTGGGGATTTTAAATTGCCCCGTGAATGTGTGTGTATAATTGTTTGTCCGTGAGTGGCCCTGAGATGGACTGGTGAGCTGTCCAGGGTGTACTCCTGCCTTTTGTCCTATGTGAGCTGGGATAGGTCAGTTTTCTAACTTATTGTAAAAAAGTGATATACAAATAAAATTAAATTGAATGACCTCAAATTAGGCAGTTTAGAAGGTGAGTGAATGAATGAATTAATTAATGAATGAATGATTGGCTACTCGTGAAGTAATATTGGCTCATCTTATTATGTGATAGCCTGCTCTCTGGATCTAGCGATGTGCCCAATGCTACTCCCAGCATTCATCTGGAATTTCCAGGGTATGTTGGTGAAAATTAATGAAAAGTAAACTACAGTTGCTACGAGAGTTTTTATGCGCTATTTTAGATTACAGCGATAACTGCTATAGGTGTTCACTTTTTAATACCAGAAATGACACAAAATGACTCACTTCACTAAAGCAGTTCTTAAACATGAAATCTCCGAGCAGCATACACATTACAGTTGTACTGTTGTACATTATATGCACATTATTAGCGGGTATATATAAGATGTGTGTATGTGGTTTACTGTTGCTTTCAGAAGCCCCTGATTCAAATCACTTGTAAGAAATGAGACCCAGGACTGTGTCTACTTTTTTATAATTGTAATACATTGTGCAAACAATTCAGACCATTTTTTACCATAATATATACATATATACATAATATATACATTAAAATCAAAGAATGGATAGAAGGTAGAGGAAGGGACACACCAAGCACAGCTTTGAGAATCAGTTTTGAGGATCGTAGGCTGTGTTCAAGTGCAATAAATTCTCATTGAAGCAGCTCAGAGAGTTCAGCATAAACACTCCCATTCCCATCAGCTGTGGCACTGATCTGTTTATACCAGCCTGTCATTAGAGACTGAAATTTCTATACATCTGGAAAAATGTCATTGATAACAATTTGAATAGAGTTGGTATTTTTACTTACTTTATTTGTAATGTTTTGTTGTACAGATGGAGAGTCTAATCAAAATCAGTGTTATTCTTTTTTATTCCTCTTATCTTTCCATTTGGTAAAATGCATTTCCTACACAAGGCTGTAGGGACCAAAGTGAGGAACAGTGGATGAGATGCCAATACATCACACACACTACAAACATTTACAGCAAACAGTCTACAGAAAGCCTTTGGATTGTTGAAAAAAATGGAGTATCTAAAAAAAAAAACCCACTGAGGAACAGGGAGAAACTGCACACATTGAGCAGAGATTGGAATTTAATCCCCAAACCCAGTGGTGCAAGTTAAGTTTCAAAGCTCTTGTTTTACGGTAAATTCATTTGGACTTTTTAACAAATGATAACATGAAACCAGTTCCTGGGCAAGGGCCGATTTGTGTAGAGTTCTCCCTGTGCTTAAACTGGTTTACACCAGGTACTCCGTTTTCCTTCTACAGTCCAAAAACATGTATGTTCGGTTGATTGGTGATTCTTAATTGCCCATAGGACTGATTGTTTGGCCTTGTGATGAAGTGGAGACTTGTCCAGGGTGTACCCCTTCTGCCTTTCACCCTTTGAGAGAGATGGGATAGGTTCCAACAGACTCAAGTGACCCAGAGGGAATAAGAAGGTATAAAAAATTACCAAAAGAATGAATGAGTGAATGAATGTATAATATTATGACCGTATTAATTTGCAGTATATGTTCAACGTATTGCTAATAAGGTAAGTCATTTTTGAATGATGTCTTCATAACATTTTGTTTCATCCGCATGTACCTTGTACTAACTTCATATAAAAACCATGGCTAAGTCTTGAGAACAATGTTTTTTTGCCCCTGGTTAAAACAGAAGATCTATCAGGGAGATCTTGGCATGAGACATGAAGAGGAAAATCTGTAACAAAAACATTTTGATTCACTGTTCCTGATCCACACCCATAGAAACCTCCAGTAAAAATAAGGCTCTGCTTTCGACTAGCTGATTATGTTTAGCCATGTCCACCCTCAGTAAAAGCCCAGCCATCCATCTATCAGCCCAAAATTACCACCGTACCATCCTGCTGCTCAAGCGTACACTGCCACAAACTAACCATTATCTAGTAATGATTTTTCAGTTCTTTTATTGTCCTTAAGCAGCCATCCTGTCATTAACATTTCATTTGGATTTCTGTACATTGGCAGCAAGAAAGCACCAGTCAGATCAAAGGAACAAACAACATGTTCTGTTTTGTTTTTCTGAACTGATTTCTGTATTATTTTGCCATGAAAAGTGTCAGTCAGATGCGTATTAATGAGATGGCAGTAAACAACCACTTGGCGTTGTGTGGGCGAAATTTAGCTAAGGACATTAAAACCGTCATAGCTGCTTATAAAGATCTGTGTTTCAGGATGCACTAGAAGAATAGAATGAGCTAGCTCCAATCCTTAACTATGATTGGCTGAGTAGCAAGAGTTTGAAACAGTTGTAAATTATTCTTCAAGCCTTTATACCACAAATTCCTTCCTGCCAACATCAAACATTCCAAGATGGCAACCTAAATAAAAGACTTACAGTGGGAAATGCTTTGATGATGTTTAAACTTTTTTTTGTCTTTTAATAATGATGGCTGATGCTGAAAGAGTGAAAGATGTTCTGTGAAGGGTGAGCCAGTCCATCACAGGTCCACGTGCACACACTCCTGAAAACTCAGCAGCGAAAGATCTCTTGCCCTTGCTTCTAGATTGCATTTCAGTTTTGGGACATAACTTGAATAGTAGCAAATGACAAGCTTAATTTGATTAAAGATGGTTGTATTAGGTTAAATTAGTCTTAAATAAAGAAAGTATAGAAAGCAAGCGTTCAAACATAGCAAACAGTTAAGTAAACTATTAAGCAGCTGTGTTCAAAATATTATTGTCAAAAAATACATTTATCCTTGTATTCCTCATTCCCAGTTCTCTGGGTGCTGTGGTAAAATTGTAATGTAATGCTACGTCCATGTTGTACAGAACTTGTACAGAATCTGTTGTTTTTAAGAATAATTATAACTGACTGACTGAAGGACTGAGTGACTGACTGAGACAGACAGACAGTGTCATGTAGTAGTATGGAAAAATTCCCTAAGAAGATATAAGGAAGAAACCTGAAGTGTACTGGATACTGGGGGGTCCCAGCTATCACAGTGCATTTTTTAAAGTAATATAACCAGAACTTTACCACTAATTCTTTCCTGCCAACACATCAAACGTTCAAAGATGGCAACCTAAATAAATTAATTTTAAGTGGTAAGATCCAAAGCTGTTCTATGTCTAAACATTTTAACCGATACTTGGTTATCCAAATAAAATTGCCACATGAATGTCTACCACAATTCCCACCATGAGCTATAAACCGTAAACACTCATAGTATGGCTTTCCATATTATTCCCAAAGTCACACTCCACAATAAAAATACAAAGCAACAGCGATAAAAAGAAACGGGAACACTCAAGATGAGAGATGAGATCTAAAAAAAAAAAGCCACAACTAACACATTGTGAGCTTTCACATAAGCATGAAACCGAAATGTGTTGTCTGTTGTCTTACCTGGACACAGGACCATCACTGAAGGATACATGAAAGCTTGAAGGCTAGACACACACAGTTCATTCACTGTCCCCATTATGTTGCTTTGTAAAATTGTTCTTTATAAAATTAACTCACTGCCTTATTTCTTCTCTTATATCAAACAGCATACAAATCAGAAGATACTTGTGTGTATGTTAAATTAAGTACAGTGGATCACTGAGAACTTTTTTGCTGAAAGTCTACATATACTTTATAATCTACTGTAAGCTTATCACACTGTTAGAAAATTCAACATGTTAGCCTGGTTATACAGAAGTGACACAATTGTTACAAAATGGCATGCAACTCACAGGATGTTTTTTACACAACAGCTATGGAAAATATCGTCAGAAACATCGTCATATTACTGAAACCTGCAAATGTGGGTTTTGGTTATTACTGGTTTAATTCTAGCTTTGGCTCACAGTTCCATTATCTGTCAAACAAAGATAATGTTGTTGGTGGGAAAGTTGTTTTATATATACATTTATCTACTTTGCTTTTTATGAAAACCATTTGTATTTATACAACAATGCTCTACATGACTACCAATGATTTCAACGTGTGTCTTCCCATAATGAAGAATAACCTCTTTATGATACATAAACACACTAAAAAAATCCGTGTTGCTCTACAATATTTTTTGGAGTTTGTTGCACTGTGTTTGGCTCGTATTTGTCAAAGTATTGAAATGTTCTAGGATGTAACTTTAAGCATTGTTTGTTCATCGCTTTGCACAAGAACATCTGCTAAATTGTGTAACATGTAAGAACAGCTGAGTTATGTTTGCAGTAGTGTTGGTGACACTTTCCTTAAGATGATTTATGTTTTATCTTTTTCTGATACACAAATGCCCCGTGACTTCGAATTAGGGAATAACTGCTTATTCAGCAAGATAAATGAATGAATGAAATTTCTTTAAATGTTCCCAAAGATAAAAATATGTATAACCCGAATAATATAACCAGAATTTACCATTAATTCTTTCCTGCCAATACATCAAACGTTCAAAGATGGCGACCTAAATAAAAAACTTACAGTGGCAACAACAACTATGATTTTAAGTGGATTTCAAGTTTGTGAGATTCTGGAAAATTCTGTGAATGTGCATGTTCTCTCTGTGTTTGTGTGGGGGTTTTTTTCTGGGTACTCCAGTTTCCTCCCAAAAACCAAAAACATGTACATTAGCTTGGGGATTCTAAATTGCCCATAGAATTAGTGTGTTAGTGTGGTTGTTTGACTATGTGTGGCCCTGAGATGGACTGGTGACCTGTCTAGGCTGTACCCCTGATTATTTTCACATATTTGATTTTAATTTAATTGTAATTAATATTTTGTTTGTGTTTGGTTCTATTGGCTAAGGCACTGCATGTTGAGAAAGTTAGGAAATACATGTCCCTACATTACAGGACATGTATGTAATATCTTACAACACTTGGTAACTGTATCTAAACTGCAAACTGCAAAAGTCCATTCTTTTTGACACCATTATGACTATTACTGTTATATCAGTATTTTCACTTAAACTCTATTTGACAGTATAACATAAATTCCTACACCATCTGCTATCCCGCTTATTCCCTAATTCGGGGTCATTGGGGGTCAGCTGGAGTCTATCCCAGTGCACATAGGGATACAAAGGGAACCTGTACGTTGAATGCTAAGCAAGACTATATTAACCCAAAGAAAACAACAAAGCACCAAACAAAACAAAAGACTGGCTTATGAACTAATACTGAATGGAACATGATAGAAAAACAAACAGAAACACACCCAAGTTATGGCAGACACCTTTAACCAGAGTAACTGATATTTATCTCTTTATATAACTGAGCAGTTACAGCTCAGTGATCTTGTAATTATGCAACTTGCATCTTGCACCTTAACCACTGCACTACTGCTGCATGCTTTCAAATAGGTTTTTTGAACTAAGAAACCCCAAAAATAAGAAGCATCAGAAGAAACCCAATCCTCACAATATCCTTGTATACAAAACCTATGAACTCCATGAGCTTCATGTTGTGTTACCATAGAACTCCTCAAACAACCTTAGTACCATTTAGTGCCATGTCACAATATATTGCAACCATAATTTAATGAATTGGGGCACCAATTCCTTCCCACACCAATTGGGGCTCTCTCTTGTGACCTTCTGGCATGAGCACTCCTACATCCATGTAAGTTTTTGACAGATTTTAAAAAATTAGTGGTGAAAGTGGACTTTCCTCCTACAGTCCAAAAGCATCTATGTTGGGTTAATTAGTGATTCTAAACTGTCCATAGAGGGGCAGCGCGGTGGTGTAGTGGTTAGCACATTTTGCCTCACAACAAGAAGGTCCTGGGTTCAATTCATGGGCCAGGAATCTTACTGTGCGGAGTTTGCATGTTCTCCCTGTGCTTGCGTCGGTTTCCTCCGGGTACTCCAGTTAACTCCCATAATCCAAAAACATGATTGGTGAGTCAAGATTGTCCAAAGGAGTGAGTGTGTGTGTGAATGATTGTTTGTCTATATGTGGCCCTGCGATGGACTGCCAAACTGTCCAGGATACACCCTTGCCTCTCGACCTATGTGAGCTGGGATAGGTGCCAGCAGACCCCCATGACCCCAAATAAGGGAATAAGCGGGTAAGAAAATGAATGAATTAATTAATTAATTGTCCATAAGGAGGTGTGTGTACTTGTTTGTCTGTATGTGGCTTTGCGATGGACTGGCGACCTGTCCAAAGTATACCCCTGTCTCTCTCCCACTGACAGCTGGGATAGACAGTCGGGATAAAGCCAATGAATGAATGGATGATTGATTCCCTAAAAGTGTAAAAGATACTGTCTGCCCCATAAGATTTCATTTTACATTGCTCCTGAGAGTATTAACATGTAGTTCTGGGATAGACTGGTGTCTCAGATCACAGAAATTCTTTTACCTCTTGTCCAGAGACTTGTGCTCTAATGCAACCCCAATCATAATAATATGGCAATTTAAGATGAATAATTTAATGTGATGTTCTTTTTCTTTTGGCTGCTTACTGACCGGATCCTGGGTTAAATTTTGTCCACAATCCTGTTGCAAACACACACCTACACAGTAAAGTAGGTGTAAATAAACATGAGCATTAGAAAAATGGCTTGCCCCGTCATACTAGCCTATTTCTAGAATTATTGAAATTCTTCATCACAGGTATATAAAGTCTATTAAATCATATGTATATCATTAAAGATGATTTTAGAAATATCCTCATCCTCATATTATAAAATATGAAGAAGACTATATGACCTAAAATAATACTATCACCAAATCTAAATCTGAATGAAGGAAACGCTGTGCCTCTCTCTCTCAGAGGCTGTGTCCTTTAATTTTCCTCTATGGATCTATAAATATTGATATGTATATAAATATAATTTGTCTCTGCACAACATTGTGGTACAGTATATGTGGATACAGTTCTTCCTGCTCCCGTTAGGGGTCGCCACAGCAGATTACTCTTCTCCACACTACCCTGTCCTCTAAATCTGCCTCTTTCACCCCAACTACCTGCATGTCTTCCCTCACCACATCCATAAATCTCCTCTTTGGTCTTCCTCTTTTCCTCCTGCCCAGTACCTCCATCCTCAGCATTCTTCTACCGATATACTGCATTTCCAATATACTGCATTTATACTGATGTCCAAACCATCTCAACCTAGCCTCCCTCATCTTGTCTCCAAAACATCCTACATGCGTCGTCCCTCTAATAAACCCATTTCTAATCCAGTTCTGTCCACTTATATTCCTTTGCTTATACCAATTTTAATGCTACGCCTAGATTCCTAACGATAGCTGAAATGCATTTAAAATATAGATGGGTAAACATGGGTACTAACGGCTACAAATATTAATTTTGCAAGAAACTGTTTCTTCCACAAAGGATAATAAAGATTAATCTAAGTCAGGAAGACAGTCAGAGGAGAGCCTGCACTCTCGATATGGAGTAAAACTGATTAGAGCTTGAATTTCAGGGCTTAATGTCAATTATACGATTACAGAATGCTGTAATAGAGAGCCATCTCAGTGAGAGAACACTGTGAAACGTTTGGAGGACATCAGACACAGGAAGCAAAAACGATCTGATGAGGAAGATAAACAGTGCTTTTACTGAGGTACATTAGGGGATTAATGGCATTTAGTGCACTTGAATGTGCCTCCCAATGTACAGTATTGGACAGTCTGTTGTTTCCCGGCCTCAACTATACTAAACAGCTTTAATGTGCCTGCTGCTCTTGTTTACAGGGCCACACACACACACTCCTATGGGTAATTTAGAATTACCCATCAACCTAATGTACATGTGAAAGGAAACTCACCAAAGTACTTGGGAGAACTCCACACAGAAAGGGAAATCGAACCCTGCGTCCTTCTAGCTGTGTGACAACAACGTTAACCACTAAGCCATCATGTGCCCTTGTAGTTGTATAGACTCCTCTGAGGTTGGAGCCATAGTATACTTTTATGATGGTGTCCCTAAGAAAATAAATTGTACTGTACTATTTTTGTATTAATATTCTGATTTATTCCATAATATTCATTCATTCATTCATTCATTCATTCATATTCTTATGCGCCTATTCCCTAATTTGGGGTCACAGATGTCTGCTGGAGCCTATCCCAGCACACACAGGGCGAGAGGCAAGGGCACACCCTGGACATTCCATTGCAGGGCCACACATAGACGAACAACCATTTACATTACATTAATAGCATTTGGCAGATGCTATTATCCAGAGCATTTTATAACTGAGCAAATCGGGGTTAAGGGTCTTACTCACGGGTCCAAAGTGGTTGCTTTGGCATTGAAGTTCGATCTTTATAGTATCAGTTATAGTACCTTAACCACTAAGCCACCCCAACCACACACACATTCACACAATTTAGAATCGCCAATCAACCTAATGTACATGTGTTTGGACTGTGAGAGGAAACCAAAGTACCCGGAGAAAACCTACGCAAGCGTGGGGAGAACATGCTAACTTTGCACAGAAAGATCCTCTGCCCGGGAATTGAACCCAGGACCTTCTATACATGGTAAAGTATATAATGTTGACCTTCAGCCTACCAGTAGAAGGTCTATGCTATATAAGTTTTTATTTAAGACGATCCGTGCGATTGACATGTAATAAATGCATCCAATTCCACCTTTTTTTAGAATAGGGATACTATGAAGCCACTATAAAAACAGACCAGTGTGCTATCACAGTCATTTCAGAAAGTTTTGTCAATTTGTTATAAGAATGGCACACGGAAAAATGTGAAAAATGTTCTAATGATTCTATGTTCTAAGACTTTTATATACTATTTTTATGGACTATTTGTATTATCTACCAGAAAAATCCCTGAAACCATTTTCATTTTTGTGCTTCAGACATTCAGTCAGCGGTTCTTGCTATCGATATCTAACGCGGACATTGTTTTGAACCTGAAGCAGAACAAAAATGTTCGGATTTTTGAGAATCAATATTTTTTTTTTCCTCTTTCTTATTTGTCATCTGATTAAATTCACCCAAATCCAATAATACAATTTAAGAGCCATCAACATACAAAGATCTTGGCGGTTCTATGACAGATGATCTCCTGTAATGGACTTCTGCAACCACAGTCCCTATTCTGAGATGCACCAGGCACTTAGCAAGCGGAACAATAAATTATTAAGATCTTTGAAAAAGCAGAGCAAATACAGTTTGACTATTAGGATGAAATTTAACTGATATGAAATCAACTCATGCCAGGTTTTGGCACTGACTTAAAGTGCCAGCACAATATTGAGGCGTTACACTAAGTTGTAGGCCACAGGTTCTCAAAGCTGGACCCGGAATCCCCCCTGTCTCGCTTTCTCTGCTTTTATGAAGTGCAATTAATTAATACTGGTAAGATTTAGGAACCCAAAAGAAAAAAAATGCGATTATGAACCCAGATCAAGGTTTGGTCATAGTCTTAAGGAAAAGCCTTGACGCAGCATCAGTTAATCAGTTATTAATTCGAACCTCCTTCTGTAAAGAAAAACAGAGAAAAATATACAAACCCTACAGGAACAATAGAGCGCATGCAGGAAAAACAACTATAATACTACATAAGGATATAGGCAACGATTTCCTCAGTCACGACTCAAGTGTGGTAAAGGAATCATGAGCTCTTACCGCGGCTTCCCGCCTCCATGCCGGCTGTAGGAGACTGGAGTGACTGGAGAGAGTGGGAGGCACTGCTGATCCTTTCTCTCTCTCTCTCTCTCTCTCTCTCTCTCTCTCTATCTCTTTCTTGCTCTCACTTTCTGTCTCTAACACACACAAACACACTTTCTCCCTCCCCCTTCTGTCTCTCTCTCTTTCCCACTCTCTCAGTTTCTGTGCGATGTTCTGATTCTTTGCACCATGGCTGATAAGCTGGGATTTGAGGGGGCGGGTTGGCATAGAAGAGAGGTTATAGTGTACAAATCAATTTTTGATCAATTGAAGGTCTTTCAAAATATATATTTTAGGAAATGTTGAAAATATAAAAACATAGTATATATACATATAAATTGTATTGTTTTACTTTCACTGTTAGATATGTGGACCAGCCATGTTGCACCTAGTGGGTATTTAGAGGGCTTCACGCATGTTATTTATATACACATTATACTGATGCTTTTACCCCTTTTTAATTTTTTTAATTGTAACAATGACACACACAACTGATAACTGATAATTTACACTGCAGTGCTAAATGGTATACTTTAATGTGGTGTACTAAAGGAAACTATATACCATTGTCTGTTGACATATATAAGCAGCCACTTAGTTCACTTATGAATTTTTTTTGTTTGTTTGTTTTTTTTGTTTGTTCTTTATTTTAAAAAAAATAACTATATAAGTTACAGTTACAGTTTGGCATTTGGTAGACGCTGTTATCCAGAGCGACTTACATTTGGTCTCTTTTTTACAACTGAGCAATTGTGGGTTAAGGACCTTGCTCAAGGGCCCACAGTGGTTGATTGGTAGAGGTGGGAATCGAACCCCTGTCTTTCTGGTATTAGTCCAGCATCTTAAACACAAGGCTACCACTATCATGTAAGAGAGAAAGAATCGTTCATTCTTAGTATTCTGTTTATAAAGGTAAAGAGTCATTTCACATGAAACAGAAAAGAGGAGACAATCCAAACTGGAAGTGTGGCTGGGCGCGACCTGAGGTCCGAGACAGCACATAAACCTCAGTTCATTCGATTGCGTTAGTCTGCAATCGGACTGAGAAATAAAAATATTAGCAGCAGTTCAAAAACAACCCATCTCAAACACTCAGACAAAAACATATACACACACTCACACATACCTGTTGCATCCAATCAAGTCAAAGGCAACGGTTACAGATGCGATTTCAGTAATACATGGTTACTGCTGGGCTTCGTCACTGTGTTCAAGATCGTCTCCCATCTTGAACACAGTGTCTCTGTTTTGGTCATCCGGGGCTGAAGAACACACCAGCAGCTGTGTCAGAGAAATACACCAAGTTTTTAGCTTCTCACTCTCTCTCACCTGCGTCAGAAAAACTCATTTTAATTATGTTGATACTGGCAAATATAAGGCATGGTCATTACAGACAGACAGATGCAGATCCTGATGTGGGAAATACTAACAGTTAATCTCTTCTTCCGCAGTAATTTGTAGCTTTGGTAGAGGATTGGAGTGACTTGAGCCAGCGTCACTTTATGTAATGGAAAGGTCATTAGGTTCAACATGGATTGTTCAAACAACTTAAAGCTACAATTACATGATGAGATAAGATCAGCTGAAATATTATTTGTTTTGCAGTATTTTATTGTTTCTTGTGTTTAATGAGGTACCAACAATGCTCAACATTTTCTATAAATCTGTAAACAATAAGCAGCTACCAACATATACATACAATAAAGATATCATTATAGTTAATGATGGTTCAAATGTTCAATTATTACTGCAAAACATAATGAATAAAACCAGAAAATTACTTTAGATTAAAAATATATTTTAAAATAAGACTGATGTTATTTCACTCACTATTTTGGGCTTTGATCAATTATTCAGCTTTTTAGTTAAGTAAGTAAGTAAGTAAGTAAGTAAGTAAGTAAGTAAGTAAGTAAGTTAGTTAGTTAGTTAGTTTACTTAGACTACAGCAAAACAGTGGTCCAGAATAAGTAGGTAGGAAGATGAATGGACAGACAGACTCACGGACAGACAGATAGACGGTGGATAGATAGATAGATAGATAGATAGATAGATAGATAGATAGATAGATAGATAGATAGATAGATGTCAGAAAAAAAAATTTAAAGAAGAATTATCCATCTTGGCATGTTCCTGTGCAGAGTTTTCATGTTCTCCCCGTTTTTTCTGGAAAACTCCGGTTTCCTTCTACAGTCAAAAAACATTACCATTACGCTGATTGGTGATTCTCCCCGAATAAGGGAGTAAGCGGCTAAGAAGATGAATAAATTATCCATCTTTTTAAACAAAAGCAGACAAAATACTGTTTTCACCACAAGGTGGCAGGATAATCTCGTTTTTAAAATATTATTATTATTATTATTATTATTATTACCGTTGAGATTCATCGGTTAGTAAATTCCCATTTAGTCAGGTGTCAAGGTCATGTGCTGGACGGACAGTTAAACAGTTTTGAGACATTTTTAATATTAAATTATTTACAGAATTTTACAGTCATTTTATATATGATGTAGAATCTAATTTATCTTCAGAAAATTCTTTATCAGTTTCTCTCAACAATCATTTTGTCGCCCGTTATTAAATTCCGCAGCGTCTTTCAGGCTTCCGTACATCAGACAGACGATTCTACCTTTCTAACCACTAATACTAGATGCCGTTACCAAGGCAACAATCATCACTGTTGTTGTGTTAGCTGCGTTTAAAGTTTGTAAATGATTGAATCATTACCGATTTTATTGTTATTAAGCGCATGTACTACTATATTTTTATTGTATTTTTGAATTTTATAACGTGATATATAATGTTGGAATAATTTCCCGATATGTAAGTTGAGAAAAAAAATCCATTCTTGTCTCCCGCATTTTTAATGTGGATCTGTGTTAATTTTCTTTTTTTTTGTTCTTCATCATGTGATTCTTTTTTCATAACAATGCAAACGTTTTGCAGCAACGCCCCATTGTGACGTAACCGGCTGACTCCCTCTAATGACATATTAGTCACATTGAACAAAAAGTACATTTTACAGTCAATTCGAACCATCCTCTCTTGCAATACATTAGCAATCCTGCATTTTATATTTAGAATAATTTCATAAAATAGTAACTTAAAATATTCATTGTAAACTGCTCTATTTTCAATTGATCGTATGTTATTCAGTATTTAAAATGAAAGAGATTAAAAAAAGATTCCTCAGTTTTTGCTGCCCCATTAAAAAGCAGAATCATTTTCACAGGATTGTTTTTTATTCTTAACCTGTGTGCTCAAGCTCGCCCCCTTCAGTAAAGCAGCGGTACTGACTGCCTTACTGTCAAGACCGCTTTTCAGTGCAGTTCAACCAAATCAGAAGGGTTAAATCTATTACATACGTGAATGCATATTAATACAAATAAACAATAAAAGTGTCTATATCACATTACATATGACCTGTTATATGTGGTGTACGTTGACCCTTTATCATAACTTCTACTTTCGGCTGCTCCCGTTAGGGGTTGCCAGAGCAGCTTGCTCTTCTCCACACTCTTTTGTTCGCTACATCTGCCTCTTTCACCCAACTACCTGCATATCTCATATCTTCCTTCACCACATCCATAAACCTCCTCTTTGATCTTCCTCTTTTCCTCCTGCCCGGCACCTCCATCTTCAGCATTCTCCTACCAATATACTGCATGTCCCTCCTCTGCACATATCCAAACCATCTCATCTTGTCTCCAAAACACCCTACATGCTCCATCCTCTCTAATAATTCCATTACTAATCCTGTCCATCCTTGTCACACCCAATAAAAATCTCAGCATCTTCAACTCTGCCACCTCCAGCTCCGCCTCCTAACTTTGACATTGCCACTGTCTCTAAACTGTACAACATCGCTGGCCTCACTACAGTCCTATAAAACCTTTCCCTTTCACTCTTGCCGAAACTCATCCAACACAAATCACTCCTGCCACTCTTCTCCCTGCAACCTCACCACTCCATTGCCTTCCCTCTCATTCACATTCCGCTTTTCCAGATTCTTCTCAACCTGCTACTTTCACCACAAATCACAATATCATTCGCAAACATCATCGTCCATGGAGACTCCTGTCTGACTTCATCTGTCAACCTATCCATCACCACTGCAAACAAGAAAAGGC
>JAOTRA010053532.1:0-18317 GCA_026260255.1 Pseudolaguvia tuberculata | reverse complement strand
AAAAGAGGAAGACCAAAGAGGAGGTTTATGGATGTGGTGAAGGAAGATATGCAGGTAGTTGGAGTGAAAGAGGCAGAAGTAAAGGACAGGGTAATGTGGAGAAGAGCGATCCGCTGTGGCGACCTCTAACGGGATCAGCCGGAAGGAGGAGAAGAAGATATTGAATAACGCATTATTTGGCTTGCTTTTGCATATCATTTTTGGATCATGCAGACCTAATGTGGACTACACATTAATACTACAAAGTATTATACAGTAGACGTCAGTATAGTGTTAATGCAGCAGAATGTTGTGTACAAAGAAAGCACTAACTCTTATATGTCTGGGATCTGATTCATTCTGCAGGACTGACAGTAAAGACAAAACACTCTGCTGCAACCCCTTTAATTCTTCCTGAAAACATGTCCACTCTTGGATCTCAGACAGCATGTTGTGTCTTACTTTACTGCTCTGGTCTCTCAGGCTGGGGATATAAATGCAAATCAGTTATTCTCTTGACTGTGACTGAAAACGAATTCTCTATCGCATAGCATTGCATGGTCTTACCTTCGACAACGACTTAGAAGTGACTGCAGTTCCTGGCCTGCTTGACTGCAAACGTTATTGTCAAGAGGTTTTGAGGCACTCATTCGTCGTGATTCATAGCGTTGAAGATGGACCAACGTTTGTTGCTCTTGATCCACATCATTTTGGAGCTGTTCGGTTTGTCCTAGTTTCTCCTGTAGCTTCCCAAGAGATTCCTTTACTTTGGGGATCTCAGAAAGATTATGTTGAAGATGTTCAAGGGCTTCCCTGGATCTCTTAATCTAAATACCAAAACGTTTTAGTCAACAATACTATAACTTATTACTGTTCTATCAAACTCAACTAACCCCTTTAAATAATTTTCTAGAATTATATATTTATATTTTGCAAAAACTTACTCTTAATTCCATTTCCATGCACTTTGTTTCTGCGTGGGTTGCTCTGGATTTCAGTGTGTCTAGTCGCCAATAAAGCAAAGCCCAATACC
This sequence comes from Pseudolaguvia tuberculata, assembly GCA_026260255.1. Taxonomy (NCBI): domain Eukaryota; kingdom Metazoa; phylum Chordata; class Actinopteri; order Siluriformes; family Sisoridae; genus Pseudolaguvia; species Pseudolaguvia tuberculata. The sequence continues at coordinate 17,305 of JAOTRA010053532.1, read as the reverse complement.
TCTGTAGAGTCCCGACGGTCTTATCAGCAGCTACATGGCATTTTACATGTGGGCATATGTCCTTCAGCTCGTCCAGTCTTGTACCAGTGTTTACCAGCTCCTCCTGAAGCACCTATGATTCATTTTTCATATTAGTGCCAGATTAAAGTGTCTTATACTTTTGTGAGCATGACACATGGCACATAACTTTACAACTGACCTTGATAGTATGAAGCTGGTCTTTGCACTCTTCTAAAGAAACTGGTTTGTGGATTAATCTGTCTGAAAGTTGAGTGTCTATGTTTTCAAGAAGCTGGTTTAAATCATTATGCTGTTTACTGTGGGGGACTTGATCTGATAAACATCTGATAATAAATAAAAAAAACAACAACAATGCACACATTATATTGTTTCATGACTAAATGGTATAATTCAACAACATTCATTCATTCATTCATTCATTCATTCATCTTCTTACCCACTTATTCCATAATTTGGGGTCACGGGGGTCTGCTGCGCCTATCTCAGCACAAATAGGGCAAGAGGCGGGGGTACACCCTGGACAGTTTGCCAGTCCATCGCAGGGCAACACATAGACAAACAACCATTCACACACACATACACTCCTATGGACAATTTAGAATCACCGATCCACCTAATCTGCATGTTTTTTTTGGACTGTGAAAGGAACATTTCTTTTGTATTTTGTAGGGACATTTGCAATGTGTATTACCCTGCCAGGCCATCAGAGGGCAGCATAGAGACTTTGTGTTTATATTTTTATACGTCAAACTTGGTTTCTGGAGGGTCACCACTTGTTTCTTCATTGTTTTTTTGGCTTTTTATTTTTTTAAAATAAATACTGCGTTTGTATCCAAACTCAACTGTACTGTATTATATTTATTTATTAATATATTATTATTGTTATTTAATTTTTAACGCCATGCCAGCAATGAGGCTATTTTCACAGTGATTACATCTCTACTTCACACTCACTCAACTAACATACATGGTTTTGGACTGTTGGAGCAAATCAACAGTCCAAAAGGAAAAGTGGTGGCTTAGTAGACAAAATGTTTGACTCATATCAGAAAGATCAGGGTTCGATTCCCACCTCCACCAAGCAACCACCATGGGTCCTTGAGCAAGGCCCTTAACCCACAATTGCTTGGGTTGTTTTTTTTTATAAATAGTAAGGTTCTAAAAGTTTATTAAAAGGTAACAACACAAAAACCCTTTCGTTATGTACCTCTGAAGGATCTCCAGTTTGAGCTGCGCTTGCGCCTCCGCTTTGGCACGGGTCACATAGAGGTGGCTGATAAATTGAAGATGGAGCTTGTTAATTTCAGGAGAAAAACATGCTTGTGATGGCAATCGACCCTCTAATTCAGTCAGGTGATCGTGGAATTCTTTAGACAGGCTAGTAAGAAGTTGTTGAATATGATCAAGTTCTTCTTCAGTATTTTTGAAACTGGCAGATGGAGCCAATAGTTCAGTCTCAATGTTCTGAAGGAAACCAGCAGTTTTTCGGGCTGCACAGTGATAATCTTTCAGGGCCTGTTTAGCCTTGAGCAGGATTTCCTAAAGTAACACAAACATTAGTTCTTTCTGAACACAAGATACTAACTGTCGATACAGTGGTAAGTGCTACTGCACTACTAATAGGCCCATGGTTAACAAACGATTATAAACTAGGTATGTTTAATATACTGGTTCACTAACTAACTTAACTAACTAATTACATACATTTTAAATGCTACAAATACCAGTAAATGGAATTAACAAAACAAAAATCAGTATATAGCATAATAGATCTAAGCTTATTAGTCCTAAAGTTAATTTATCTGGATGATTTAAAAAAAAAATGTACCATTTGCATTTTGCAGTCTTTTAAAATGTTGATTCCCATGTCTGTGGTTTCTGCGTGGTCGTCAACGGCTGCATGATCTTTGCAAATTTCCAACATTCGCAACACCAAATTCACGGACCTTTCCAGTCTCAAGCACTTTTGGAGTGCTAGAGTAACAGCCTGGTCGCTTGGTTCCACACAGCTGTTCTGCTTTAGCTCCTGTTCAACTCTCCTAAAGTGCTCAGTTAGTGGAGTTAGCTCCTTTAGACTGCTACGGCTGCTAGCTAACAACAAGCCCTCCTGGGTTTTAACGTCATTACTAACAATATTTTCCCAGGCAGTCAGACTTTGAAGCATGCTTTGAATATTCTGCCCTTCAGAGTTCAATTGTGATGAAAAGAGATCTGCAGAAATGGTGTTCAGTTGCTGTGCTGTCTCCTGACAGTATATTTTCACCAGATGTAGTTCCACTAGCAGGCTCTGACCCAATTGGAGCCGTTTATCAGCATCTCTGCTGCTATCAGAGATCTCGAGAACCTGCTTCTTTACTGTCTCAAAATAGTTTTCCAAATTCTTTTTATATGTCAAATATTCTTCATGCTCTATGCTCTTCTGATCCAGCAGCTTCATTTTCCCCTGTAAGTTCAGAATGGTCTGTCGAAGGTCTTTCTTCTGCTTTTCATGACAATGCTGAAATTCTATCACTTGACAAAGATGGTTGATCAGTATATGCCTTGTTGGAACAAAAGCAGCAAGAGACTCTTGTGCTACTGGATATCTTTGCTTCTCAAGGTCAGTTGTTATTTGACGCAAACTCTTCTGAATGACAGAAAATTCCTCGGTAGACTGTTTCTGCGCTATTAAGATATCCTCCAGCTCCCAACATGTGGACTGTTTACATTTTATAGCGCCGCTGATCTCTTCTCGTAAGGTGCTTAGTTTGTTAACAAGGTGGAAAGTGTCTACAATACTAAGACTATGTTTCATGTCCTTCATTTCATCCAAAAGTGTCTGAATGGTAGTTAAACGCTTCTCAGCTTCTTTTAAAGTAGCTTTCTGCTTTTGGTGATAAACTCGCAAGTCTGAGATTGAACTTTCAGGCTGTATTGCTGCAGATTTATTGGCCTCTTTGTCTAAAAATGAGTCCAACCAGTAGCTATTATCTGTAATGTGTAGGTCCAGTCTCTGTCTAGTATGCAATGTTTGGTTGAGTTCTGCACAATCATTCTCTGCCTTCTCTAAGAGTGTACTGTAGACTGTGTTTAAATTCTGGAGTTCAGATAATAGAAGATCAGAGTCCACCCGGCTAAGTCCTGCAATCTGCTCTTTTAGTTTCATAACCATGGAGGAGAGAGTGAATTGCCTGGATGATATTTCTGACTGTAGTTTATTAATGTGGCTAACTTGCTGACTGGCTTCCTCTGGGAAAAGTGATAACTTTGTTTTTCTAGTCATTTTACTCTCTGTTTGTTTTGCCCAAGCAAACCAGCTTTTTATAGTATCGATTATCTCCACCAGGAGGGGGTCTTTTGAGCAGGTACAATCGGTACAAACGTTCTTCTGAACACAATCCAACTGAGATTTTATATTTTGAAGCGCATTGCTAAGATCTTCTTTCTCCTTGTTTCCTAGTGGACATTGGAAAAGGGCCTGTGAGAGTTCAATAAGGTATAGATATCGTTCATTTATTTCCAAATACTTGCAGAACGCTGTTGTTTTATGTATGGTTTTCTGACAGTCTTTTATTTGAGAGGAAGCTGAGGAAGAAGCTGTGTGCAGAACTTCTAATTCATTAAGAAGTTTATCAGCGTCCTTCAATAAGACAGAAGTATCTGCTATACAACTCTTAGCATGCCTTAAGGCTTTGTCTGCTTTTTCTTTTAAAATATGCCACTTTGTCTGCAAATGTTTAACCTGAATTAGACATGCAACTGCACGATCAGCCTTTCGTAAACAAGGGGATATCTGGCAACATGTATGGTGCAGTTTTTCCAGCATGTCCTTTTGCTCCATGAACTTAAGGAATGCACACAGTTTTTCTGCTTGATCAGCACTGCTGTTTAGAGTAGCCCTAAAAAAAAATGAGAGAAATAAAGGACAAACAGAAATAGTTTGTGATGTGACATCAAACTACAAATAAATGATTTCAAAATCATATGAAATCTCACAGGCTCAGTGACTCAAACTCTTCCTCCAGTTCCTGAAGTGTATCATGGATGGCTTGTATTTGTTGGTGATACTGCGTGATCTGTTGAAGCTGGGTCTCTTTAACCTGAACTGTGACTGTAGCATCCAATAACGTTGATCTCCATCTCTCCACCATAGTCTGCTTAAGCTGGGAAAAATCTGAGTCTCCATATTGAGACTGTGACACCAACTGCTCTTCAACATGCCGTTTACAGTTCTGAAAGAACACAAGATAAAGGCTTCACACAAATCCAACTTTGCCATAACAGATCCTCAATTTACAAACATAAATTATAATATTATCAAGCATACCTCTGCTTCCTGAAGTTGATGGATCATAAGTTGAGTGTTAAGCATTGCTGGCTTATACCGGCATTTAAAAATCCTAAAACCAGTTCTTTCTAGTTGGTTCTCCATTTCCGTTATTGACGGCTCCAAAAGCCAGGGTGACTCCATTGGTTTATATCTCTATAAACCAAAGCAAAAATAAAAAAACTACTACAAACATAACTACTAAATCTTGTATTTCTGAATACACTGTAACGCACTGTAAATGCTTTAAAGTCTTTTAGTCTAAGCTGATAACCACATGTTAGCAGAGATAATTAAATATATTAGAGCAAAACAAGTTAGTATTAAGCATATATGAAGAAACGTGCAAGAACACCAAGAGAAGGACCTGTATAGTTAGTTTCTACAACACATCTGTACACTTACATTAGAAACATTGCTCATATGAACATTTGTGTCCAACAAAGCGTCCAGCACCGATGCTTGGGCAGGTTGATCTGGTGTTCTCATCTGTTCGCTTGCTTCACAGTTAACACCATCATTTCCAGACACAGTTGTTTCGGCTCGGGAGCTTTCTTTTGGCTAAGCAATAAAAAAAAATTGCAACACATTGCAACAGATATTTGCTGGATACAGTATATCAATTGAAACAAAAATGTTGGATTTTTATGGCACGTGGTGTGCCTTAAACAACATTAAAAAAAAATGCTGTGCTGCAAAGCTGTTGCATCCAACCTAATATACCATGCATTCATATGCAAAAATTGCCAGACGCAAAGCCAAACCTAAATCAGAAAATGATTATCAAATGAATTACACATGATTTAAAAAAAATAATAATAATCAATTTATGCACATTTTAAAAAAGCTCAAACATTTCCAAACACTCAATATCAAGCTGTTAGAATTTATTTGCCATTATAATTTTATGCTTAAAAAAAACAGCCAAAATATCACCAGAAATGCCAACAAGATCATTTTTGGAATAGAAAAATTACTTTGGGAACATCTGAACACCAAAAAAATATTCACACTAATAATTTATTTTAAATGGCATTTTCAAGCAAACTATTCAAATATAGCTGCAGCAACCGCTAATCAAACTCTGCCATTTAAAAAGATGACTAATAAATGTCAAGTCAATAAGGAGCAACATACTTCTGTTAAAAATTAACTTCATGTGGAACAGTTGTGTATCATGATGTACCGATAGAAGACCTCTCATTTATTTAAAATAAATTCAATGCAAAGGGAATAAAGGTTCATGCTTGTGTATTTACCTGTATGCATTCACTGCTGTCTAAATCCACAGTCTGCCCCTTTGAGTCTGCTTTTGCAGATATGTTAACCTCCTGCTGTAAGGGTTCTGCATCGCTTAACTGTGACTCGGCTCTGGAAGCCTCCGAAATGTCCCATGAATTATGAACTTGTTTCTGAGTGGTCTCTGGCAAATTTATACTGAAAGGACGGGTGCCTGTGCCGCTGAACTTGCTAGTTCCTTTGGAAACGTTCCTAGATGATATTTTGGATTCGCTTATCTTTGTGTCTTGTAGTGTAGAGGTCATTTGATGATGCAAAGAGCCTTCACCCATGGCCTCACTCTTCCCGTTATTTTCATCATCTTTCTTTGTTTTTTTCTGACATGATAAATTGACACCTTCTGAAGAATTTTCTCCATCAACCAGGTTTGCAACTGTATCCATTGACTGTATCCATTTAAGACTGTCTGCCAACACATCTTTATTACATTTTATTGCCCCTTGATTGGCATTGGCATTCATAGAAGTATATTCATTAGAATCTTCAGATTTATGAAACTCTATTGACACCTGCTCACTATGATTTAGAATAGACTGAACAACATCTGGACCGGTGTTTTGCTGGTGGGAAACTGATCTGGCATCAGTCAGATTTGGTGTGTCAACATCCCGATATTGCAGCACATCCTTTTCTGTCATTCCACAGTCTGATAATATAGGAGGTTGAGGTTTTAGATCGGATGGTGGATACAAGCCAGTTGTTGTATGAAAATCCAGAACGTCTAATAGAGAAACGTCTGATTTAGTTTGTGTGGTTTCTCTTTCCTGTCTAAATAAAATAGAATCTTGTTCTGTGTTCAGCTGCTTCTGTTCTATTTCTGTTCCGGAAATTTGAAGAACCTCTGGCTCTAGATCATCATGAATATCACTTTTAAGTGTGTATTTAATTTCTTGTATGAACTTGTTGGTGTCCTTTTCTGATTTTGTTGCCTCTTTAATGACTGGGGCAGTTATACTTTTGGTAAATGGGCTCACTTCTTCTTTACCTGCTGGATAAACCGGGGTCTGGGGTTGCTGAGCATATGCATTTTCATGAATTTCTTTTTCAAGACTGCATGAAGACTTTTCAAGATCCTTTTCAATTTGTGTTCTGATTGGTTCAAAGTGTGTTGCATTATTAGTTTGCTTGACAGAACTGAGTTCATTAGGCTCTTTAGAGTTGGATGATGCCACCAACTGCTGCCTTTCAGGTTTTAATGTGGGCTGATCAACAAGCAGAGAGGATTTATCCATTTCATTCTGACTATCTAGGTGTAGTGTCTCCGACTCAAGCTCAGTTGCATCAGGTGTCTGATTTAACATGTCGTTCTCTGGTGCGGAAATTTCAAGAACTTCTAATAGTGGACTATGAGAAACAACAGCTTCTGCTTGTTGGGATTCAGTATTTGCTTGTTTCTGTTCAATGTCCGGTCTAAACATTTGAAGAACCTCTTTTGCTTTAACATCAATAGACTGTGGGTCAGTTCTACGTTTAGCATTTAATCTTGTTTTCTCTTGTGTGTAATCAGTGTCGCTTTCTATAGATACAGTTTGTAGCTGGTGTGAAACACACATGAGTTCAGGATCTTTTGATAATTCGTCTCCTGGATTTTGCAGAACATTCTCTTCTTTAAATGTGGCATAAATCTGACTTGTGCTACCTGTTTGTTGATGCATAGAGGTGTCTTCAAAAATTCCTTTAGTGATTGTTGTTTTATTCTTCTTGTCCTCTGTTGTAACTACCTGATTTGTCTTCATCTGTTTCTCGTTTTTCTTTTTTTTCTTAATCGAACTTGATTGCTTTGAACAAGGACTACTTTTGGTGTCGTTATTTATTAGTTTTTTCTCATTCTTAACTGCTTTCTGTTTTCTGTCTGTATCTTCTTGCTGATAGGTTATGGCTATAGCGTCAGGTGGGTTTGCCTGAATTTGCAGCACATCTTTATCTAAAGAATATTTGTCAGTTTCTGAAGAAGCTTGATGATGTGACACACCTTCATCTCCACAGGTACTAACCAGAGTTTGGTCTTGTTGATCACCAGCAGTGTTTGTTTTCGTTTGTATGGATAAGTGCATTTCCTTTTGACTTTCTAGTGACTGTATGAGATCCTCACTTAGCTTATTTTTTTCTGATTTTAAGTCTTCTAATATTTCAGGAACAAAATCATTGTCAGTCGATTGGCACCTTTCATGATCATAGGCAAGGTTATCAACATCAAGAATGACGTTGTACACACCAGAAATACGACTTTCTTTGTCACCCTCTAACACACAAGAATCAGGTGGGTTTAGTTCCGGTATTAGACTATCGATTTCTATTTCAGTTGTGGTTATTTCAGGAATCTCTGTAGTATATGAATAATTAACTTCAGGGTGTATGGAGTCAAGTTCCTGTGTGAACCTTCTAGTGTCTCCTTCTGATTTTGCCTCTTCTCTTTCTAAGTCATGACGGTCAGTTAAGAATACTGTAATCTCATGCTGCTGTTGAGGGTGTTGATCTGGAGATTTCGGATGGGAAACATTAATCTCTGCTTTTGTATCAACGTTTTGATTTGGAAGCACATCTATGCCTGCAATTTGTGTGATTGATAATATTGTAGAATGTGAACCTGACAAATTCACATGTTCGGTGGTACAGTCTATACAAACAGGCTCTTGGGATTGCTGAGAATAAGAATTTTCACACAGACTTGTTTGCATTGATTCTGTAATTAAGGATAATTGGATTTTCTCTGGAGTGTTTGGTGATTTCACCTGATCTTTATCTCCAGCTTTGGAAGACTTCACTGATTGTTGCCCATCTGGTTGTAGTGCGACTTTACAGTCTGTTGTAGTCCCAGTGATAATTTTGGTTTTACTGTCCATATGTTTTGTTTCAGATTTAGGTTGAGTTGTATCAACTGTCTGATTCAACAAGTCAATAGCTGATATGGAAATTGTTAGTATTTCTGATACTGGACTATGAGGAAGACTAGCTTCTTTGTGTGTTGATTCAGTTTCCTCTCTGGATGTAATAGGACTTCGTTCTGGGTTTACTTGGCTTGTGTCATTTGTTTCTATTACAGACATTTGATTTTCTTGTCTAAACATGACAGTGACTTCATTCGGTTTTGCCTCCTCAGTTTCTGTGCCAGTTGTGTTTTTAGCTGTTTGACTTTGTGTATCTTGTCCATCTACGTTGTCGATATGTATAGAACCATTTTGGGGTTGGATAGAAACATTTCCATCACCAAGGGGACAAGGTGCCTTTTGATTTTGCAGCACATCCTCCTCTGCGAGTACACCATCTTTTGTGTCTTTTACGTCAAGATTTATGCCAGCTGGTGTGTGACGTAGAGAGCTGCTTTCACTCTTTTCCTTAAGGATTGTTGTTTCACTCTTCTTTTCCTCTGTAGTAACTGTCTGATCCTTTTTGTTTTTCTTTTTTCTCTTAATAGGCCTGGGCTGTTTGGAACAATGGTCTTTATCATTTCCATATGATTTCTCTTTCCTCTCTTTTTCATCTGCATTTAAAGGTTGATCCTCTTTCTCGCCGGACATGGTTGCAGCATCAGATTCTTTTGATAAGCTTTCATTTTGCAGCACATCTGCATTCATGAAATATTTGTTAGTACCTGTAGAAGCTTGATGATGTGACACATCTACACCTCCACAGGAATCTCTTATACCAGATGTTTGGTCATGCTGAGGACCAGAATTTTTGGCCTCTTGATTGTTCAGTGACTGTATAAGATCCACACAATATTTTGATTGGTGACTTTCAGGTTTTAATACAGGTTGATCAACCTCCAGAGGGATAGTAGAAACTTTTTCATTCCTATTAATACTTTGTTTGTCTATCTGCAACACACACGAATCAGGGTTTGCCTCTGGTATAGGACTTTGCAGGTTCATTTCTCTTGTAGTAATTTCAGTTACATTAGTATGTGAAAAATTAGGGTGTTTGCTTTCGGTTCCTTGATCGAACGTGTCTTCCTCTGTTTTTGCCTGTTTTCGCTCTAATTCATGTCCATCATTTGGGAATATATTCACATATTGCTGTTGTTGGTGCCGATCTGGAGACACTGAAGGTGTCAGAAAGTTTTGGTCAGAAACTGAGATTGTATTAATATCTGATATTGTATCAACTTCTTGATTTTGCAGCATGTCCGTGTCTGTAATTTGCCTGATTGATACAACTGTTGAAAATGAACTTGGCACAACTACTTCCTCAATGCTACTGCCTTGACAAACAGACGGCTGGAATTGCTGAGAATAAGCAGTGTCATGCACTGAATCTGTACGTGAAGAAGACTGGATTTTTTCTGGACTGTACAAGGATTTTACACAATCCTTTGGTGCATTATCAGTGAGATGGTCTGGACTAAATTGAATGGAGTCTCCAGCTGTGAAATACTGCACTTGCTGCGCTTCAGGTTTTGATTTGGGCTGATCAACATTCTGAATGATTTGACAAACTGTTGAAGCCCTAGTGCTAATTTTGCTCTGACTGTCCATATGTAGCATTTCAGATTCGGGTTGAGTTGCATCAGGTGTCTGATTTGATGAGTCAATGACAATAACTTCCGATACTGGACCATGAGGAACACCAGCTTCTCTCTGGTTTGATTCTGTTTCTATTTCAGACATTTGACCCTCTGGTACTGGGCCATGTGAGATATCGCTTTCTCTATGCATGCATTCTATTACTTGACTGAATTTGTCGATGACTTCTTCTGATTTTGCTTCCTCAGTTTCTGTGTCAATTGTGCTTTTGTTTATAGACACAGTTTGTGGGTGCAAAGACTCAGCTTTTAACGTATCAGGTTGTTGATTTTGCATGACTTCTTCTGTGAATGCACCCTGTGTTGTTTCTCTCTTCCTGTCCTCTGTAGTAACTATTTGATCTGTTTTCAGCTCCTTCTTGTTTTTCTTTTTTTTCTTAAAAGAACTGGACTGATTGGAACATTGACCTGTTGCTTTGGAGTCTTTAGTGTTCTGATCCTTTGTGTTTTTGTCAGTTATTATATTCAGTTTTGTCTTTGGATCAGTAGATTCATCATCTTGCCTATAGGATGTGGTACTAGCATCAGATTGTTTCATATTCTGCAACAAATTTTCTTGTGTTAAATTTTTATCAGTTAATGTAGATGCTTGTTGATGTGGCACGGTTATGTCTTTACAGGAATCTTTTATACCAGAAGGGGATTTATTTTGTTGAACACCAGCATTTTCAGTCTGACTTGGTTGCAATAAACCAGTTTGTGTGGAGGACAGAATTTCTTCTTGACTGTCCAGTGACTGTATAACATCCTTACTATATTTTGATTTAATGTCCTCCGATTTTGTTTTAGAAGGGAAGTCTTCATCATTAGCTGATTGGTGCCTTTCAGTTTGTAATGCAGGTTGATCAACATCCAGAGTGATGGTATAAACTTCTGGGCCACTAATTATACTTTGCTTTTCACTGTCTATGTTTAAGATGCAGCAATCTGGTTGGTATGTTACTGGTATTGGGCTCTGTGAGTCAATTTCTGTTGTAGTAATCTCCGGAACATCTGCTACAGCACTGTGTTTATTTATGCCCAGTTTATTTCTGTCATCGGAGATTATAACCGTATGCTCCAATTGTTGGTCCTGATCTGGAGATGCAGATGATTGGTGGCTGGAAACAGAACTAGAATTATTCTCTTCTGTCGTATCAACTTTTTGATTCTGCCATATGTCCACCCTGCCACCAAGGTCTTCTGCTGCATCAGCTCTCTGATTTTGTAACAAATCCTCTTCTTTTAATATATCATGGGTTGGGTCTATGGCATCAAATTGCCTTTTGGTAATTTTCTCATGATCATCTACATTTCCATAAGAAAATTCTGAATCAAAACTGGTTTGAAAATAATTTTTTGAATAAAAATTATTTTCAGTCGGACTTGGTTGCACTGATTCCCTTTGTATCTGCATTTCCTGTCGATTGTCCAATGACTTCACAAAAATCTCTGATTTTAAATTTGTCTCTTCTCTATCTTGTTCATTCCCATCATTTGAAATCACACTTTCATTCCTCCGTTGTTCATGTTGATCTGGAAATGTGAGCATTTTTTGGAAGGTAACAGACTGCGCATTAATCTCTGCCTCTGTATCAACATCCTTGTCTGTAATATGCCTGACTGTTAACACTGTAGAAATTGGCAAATCTATTTCCTCAGTAGTACTCTTGGCACAAACAGGGGCTTGAAGTTGTTGTGTATTAGTATGTTTTGGTGTCCCAGATTCACACTGGGTTTCACTTGGTTTCTGATTCAATGAGTCAAACACTGCTGTTGAAAATTCAGGAACCTTTGATGTAAGACCACCAGATACGCCGACTAAACAGTATCTAGGTTCAGTTCCCAGTTCAGAAGAATGATACTCTGGTTCTAAAAATACTGGTCCCTGATTTTGCAAAACATCCTCTTTAATAATTCCACCAAGTGTTAAGTCTGTAGCATAAAACGGCCTTGTGGAAGGCGTGTGTTGAGGCAGAGAGCTGCCTTCACTAATTTTATCGGAGACTGCTGTGTCAATCTCCATGTCCTCTGTATTAAGTGTTTGATCTGTTTTCTGCTGTTGTTTGTCTTTCTTTTTTTCCTTAAATGAACTGGAATCTTTTGATTTGTGTCTAGTTTCTTTTACTTGTGTGCTTTTGATACTTTGCGTTTTATTTTCTCTATCTTTTCTGTCTGGATCCCAAGACCATCCAGGACCAAAATCGTCATAATCAGAGTGGTGCTTCTCAGGTTTTCCGAGGTTCACAGGCTGTTCAACATCCAAAATGATGGTATACACTTTTGGGGCACAAACTGTACTTTGGTTGTCATTGTCTATGTGTAACATACAGGAATCAGGTTGGTTTACCTCTGGTAACAGACTCTGCAAGGCTATTTCTGTTGTAGTAATTTCAGGAACTTCTTGACATTCTGTTTCTTGTTGAAACATCAATGTATCATTTTCTGATGTTGAATGGTCTGCATTTTGAATGGAACCTTTTGCACATACAGGGACTTGGAACTGATGATCTCCTTGCAATGATTCTGTAAGTACAGGGGATTGGGGTTTTGCTAGACTGTCCAAAGACAATAACGTAAAATAATCTGCATTATTTGTTGTGCTTGATATAGTATCTGCTGCATTGTCAGCAGAAATGTCATGACTGATTACATTAGTATGTTCAGCTGACTGCCCCCCATCAGGGTTTAATGTGGGCTGATCAACATCCAAAATTGCATTACAGATTGTGACCGTCCCGGTGTTTATTTCCTGATCACTGTCTATAAGTACTGTCCTAAATTCACGCTGGGTTGTTTCGGCAACTTGTTTTAACAAGTCAGTCTTCATTGTAGAAATTTCAAATTCTGGTACTGGCTCATAAGAACCATCAGCTTCTCTTTGTGTGATTTCAGTTCTGTGTTCAAATTTTACATCATTTTGTACCATATTTGAAAGTTCGGGTTCTATTTCTGTTCTAGAAATTTCAAAACCCTCTTCTTGATTTTTATGTATAGTATCTTGTTCGGATAATGTAAGAGTAGGAATGTGGGAATCATCTATACCAGAAAGGGTTTGGATTTGCTGTAGATCACCAGTTTCAATATGACTCGGTTGTACTGATCCTGCTTGTTCACTTGACTGTATGTTCTCAGGTATAAGACTCGGAAAGTCTGTTTTTGTTGTATCAATGTCAGAAATATTTGCTACGACTATATTTGAAATTTCATCTTCTTCTTGTGCACTTTTACTTCTTTCTCTGAACTTACTAACGTCTTCTTTTAAATTGTCCATCTCTGTATCTGGTTTACTTTTGTCATTTGAGATTACACTTTTAAGCCCTTGTTGTTGGAGTTGATCTGCAGATATGGATACCTGGTCAGAAACAGATTTATCATTAATCTCTTCTACTGTTTCAACTTTCTGATTGTGCAGCACATTCGTGTCTGTAACATGCCTGACTGATAACATTTCAGATTGTTGAATTGACAAATCTGCAAAATCATGAAGTTCATGTTGAACCATTTGCATTGATTCTGTAAGTGGTAGAGACAGTATTTGTTCCGGATTGATTAGTGGTAGTATGTGATCAACTTCATTATTTTCTGTGCTTGATTGACAACTTGTTGAATTATCAATGACATTGTCAAGAGTAATTTCATTAGAATTTCCAGCTTTAGAAAATACTTTCTGGCCATAAGGTTTTAGTGTGGGCTGATCAACATCCAGACTCACTTTACATACCTTTACATTCATAGTGCTCATTTTCTTCACACTGTCCATATGCTTGCTCTCAGATTCAGTCTGAGTTGCATCAGGTGTCTGACTTGACAACTCAACCTCTCTTGTTGAAATGTCAATAGGTCCTAATACTGGACCATGAGGAACACCAGATTCTCTGTGTTTTGGTTCAGTTCCCTGTTTGAATGTAATATCACTTTCTTCCATATTTACCGGGTCTATTTCTATTGCAGATGATGGAGGACTCACTTGTACCGGATCATGTGAAATATCACTTAAACAATGTGTGTATTCAGGTGCTGGTTCTGTTATGCTTTCAGTATTTGGATTTACATTCAATTTAACACTACTAGTTACAGAAACAGTTTCAGAATGTGAGGAAAGATTTTTGTCACCAGGATTCTTCAATATATCATCTCTTTGATCTTCAATCACTTCCTCTTTTGTGAATGTATCCTGCGTTTTCTCTGTGTCATCAAGATTCCTAATACTTGTTTTTTCACCAAGTAGAGAGCTGCCTTCACTCATTTTATTAGAGATTGTTGTTTTATACATTCTTTCCTCTATAGCAGTTGTCTCATTTGTGTTCAGCTCCTTCTGTGTTTTCGTCTTTTTCTTAACAGAACTAGACCCCTTGAAACTATGACTAACTTTTGCTTTGAAGTCTTTATTGTCCCGATCTTTTCTGCTTTTGTCTTTTCCAATTGCTTTTTGCTTTTTCTCTTTTTTCTCTGTTCCTACAGATTCCTCTCGCTGACAGGACATGGTTATAGCATCAGGTTCTTTTGTATCAACTAGCTGATGTTGCACCACATCCTCCTCTATACAATATTTGCCAGTTAATGTAGATTCTGGATGATGGGACACATCATCTCCATCAGAATCTTTTATACCAGAAGTCGTTTGGGCTATATCCGTCTGACTTGGTTCTACTGATCCTGTTTCTACTGACAACTGCATTTCATCTTGAGTGCCCGGTGACCATAAATGATCTTCACTACATTTTTTCACTTTTGATTTTAAGTCCTCTGATTTAGCAGATGTTGTTTCAAAACCATTATCATCAGCTGATTGGTGTCTCTGAGGTTCTAATGCAGGTGGTTCGACATCCAGAATGACCTTGCAGACTGTTGGAGTCACAGTGCTGATTTTGTTCTCATTGTCCATACGCTGCCTCTTGGGTTCAAACTGGGTTGCAAAAATCTCTTTTGTGGAAATGTCAATAAGCTCTGATACTGAACCTTGAGGAACACCAGATTGTCCGAGGTTTGGTTCAGTTCCATGTCTAAAGCTAATCTCACTTTCCTCTATGCTTACCTGGTCGTGTGCCATTTTTATTGCAGATGAATGAGGAGACTCTGGACCCAGATCATGTGATATATCATTTTCCCAATGTGTGTATTTAGGTTCTGATTCTGTTATGCTTTCAGCAATTATGTTTACATTCTCTTCAACGCTACTAGTTATTGAAACAGTTTCCGAGAGCAAAGAAACATTTTTGTCACCAGGATCCTTTGATGCATCAGCTCCTGTAAATGTAACCTGTCTTTTCTCTGGTGCATCAAGATTCTTCTTGCTTGATTTTTCATCATGCAGAGTGCTGCCTTCACCTATTTCATTAGAGATTGTTGTTTTATACTTCCTCTCCTCTGTTGCAATTGTCAGATCTGCGTTCAGAGCCTTCTGATTTTGCTTCTTTTTCTTAATAGAACTGGACCCCATAAAACTATGGCTAACTTTTGCTTTGAAGTCTTTAGTGTCCCGATCTTTTGTGCTTTTGTATTTTCCAATTGCTTTTTGCTTTTTCTCTTTTTTGTCTGGATTTACAGATTCCTCTTGCTGACAGGACATGGTTATAGCAATAGGTTTTTTTGTATCAACTTGCTGAAGTTGCAGGACATCTTTATCTACAGAATCTTTGTAAGTTGATGTAGATTCTGGATGATGGGACACATCACCTCCACAGGAATCTTTTATCCCAGAAGGGGTTTGGATTCTTTCAGTCTGACTCGGTTTTACTGATTGTGTTTTAGTGGACAGATGCATTTCCTCTTGACTGTCCAGTAACCGTAAATTATCACCAAATTTTGTCACTGCTTCAAAACCAACATTATTATCATCAGCTGATTTGTGGCACTGAGGTTCTAATGCAGGTGGATCAACATCCAGAATGACCTCGCAGACTGTTACAGTCACAGTGCTGATTTTGTTCTCACTGTCCATATGCTGGCCCTCAGATTCTGGCAGGGTTCCAACAGATGTCTGATTTGACAAATCAATCTCTCTTGTACAAATGTCAATAGGTCCTGATACTGGACCATGAGGAACACCAGATTCCCTGTGTTTGGGTTTAGTTCCTTGGCTGAATGTAATTCCACTTTCTTCTATGTTTACCTGGTCATGTTCTATTTCTACTGCAGATGTTTGAGGACTCTCTTGTACTGGGTCATGTGACCAATCCCGTTCACTATGTGTGTACTTAGGTTCTTGTCTGAAAACGATAATGTTGTCTTCTAATTTAGTCTCCTCAGTTTCTGGTACAGTTATGCTTTCAGCATGTGGAGTTACATTCTCTTCTTTTTCTTCAATGCTACAAATTATAGAAACAGTTTCAGAGTTTCTATCATCAAGATTCTTCACTGTATCCGCTCCTTGATTTTCCAACACTTCCTCTTCTGCAAATGCGCTCTGTACTTTCTCGGTGGCATCACGGTTCTTCTTGCATGTTTTTTTATCATGCAGAAAGCTACTTTCACCCATGTCATTAGCAATTGTTGTTTTAAAGATTCTATTCTCTGTAGCAGCTGTTTGATCTGTGTTCAGGTCTTTCAGGGTTTTCTTTTTTTTCTTAATTGAACTGGACCCCATGAAACCATGACTAACTTTTGCTTTGAGCTCTTTAGTGTCT
Source organism: Pseudolaguvia tuberculata (assembly GCA_026260255.1). Classification (NCBI taxonomy): domain Eukaryota; kingdom Metazoa; phylum Chordata; class Actinopteri; order Siluriformes; family Sisoridae; genus Pseudolaguvia; species Pseudolaguvia tuberculata. The sequence continues at coordinate 549 of JAOTRA010053532.1, read as the reverse complement.
TTACTGCTTTTGTCCTTTCCAATTGCTTTTTGTTTTTTCTCTTTTTTGTCTGGATCTACAGATTTCTCTCGCGGACAGGACATGGTTATAGCATCAGTTTCTTCTGTATCAATTAGCACATCTTCATCTATAGAATATTTGTCAATTAATGCTGATTGTGGATGATGGGTCACCTGATCTGCACCAGAATCTAATATAACAGAAGGGGTTTGGGCTGTTTCAGACTGACTCGGTTCTACTGTTCCTTTTTCATTAAACAACTGCATTTCCACTTGACTGCCCAGTAACCGTACATGATCCTCACCAAATTTTGTCACTTCAGATTTTAAGTCCTCTGATTTAGCAGATGTTGTTTCAAAACCAACATCATTATCATCAGCTGATTGGTGGCTCTGAGGTTCTAATGCAGGATGGTCAACATCCAGATTGACTTCACAGACTGTTACATTCACAGTGCTAATTTTATTCTCATTGTCAATATGCTGGCTCTCAGATTCAGGCTGGGTTGCATCAGGTGTCTGATTTGACAAATCAATCTCTCTTGTACAA
>JAOTRA010053507.1:0-14387 GCA_026260255.1 Pseudolaguvia tuberculata | reverse complement strand
TTCAGTACTGAACCACCACATTCAGTACTGAACCACCTCATTCAGTACTGAACCACCTCATTCAGTACTGAACCACCTCAAACAAGGAAGTGGTAGTCAATTTGCAACACCACTAAATTGGCATTGGTGGACCCCTGATAAAGTCCCATAAACCCTAATAGCTTAGTTGGATCAAGGAGATAAATACAAGTTGGTCTTCATAAAGGTGATGGAAATGTAATATGTCCCACAGGTGTGTTTGCAGTGATAACTGATATATGTGAGGTTGCATCTAACACACACACACACACACACACACACACACACACACACACACACACACACACACACACACAAGCAGACTGCATTATTATTTTTGCTGGTTACTGAACTACACTATGTACTAGATCAGTACTATGTCTATAAATAATACAGTCCACACTGCTGTCTTATCTGGATTTAATTACATCTGTGGATGTGTGTGAGAGAGATTACATCATTGTTACATTTCACCCTTCCTTGTGTGCAGATGTTAAAGGTTTAAGTTTTTATCAGCAGACTGTGTGATCAATCATTTCATCGATGATGGGAGGGGACAGAATCCTTAAGTTTAAGGCAACATTAATGGTTGAAAACTTCATTAATCCAAAACATGGACAGTAATATTCTAGTCGGTCGTTGGTTTTAACTATGGTTGGTTATGACAGTCACGGGTCATAACGTTTACTTTTGCTGGGAATTGAACTCATGAACTTTAAAATCAGCAGTCCAACTCCAAGCTTACCACTTCCAGTTTGGTCTAAAATCCTCCTCATGTTGAACTTGTGGGAAGTGGTAGCCTAGTGGTTAAGGTGTTGGATTAGTACCAGAAAGACCGGGGTTCGACCTCCACCAAGCAACTACTGCGAGCCCTTGAGCAAGGTCTCTGGATAAGAGCGTCTGCCAAATGACTAACTGAAACTGAAACTTACACACAGGTTTTCTGGTGTTTTTCACTCGGTGTGTAGACCAAAAGTTCAATTACACTTGAAGCGAAAAAGATCCGGTCTCTCATCCTTTGCTTTTAATGGACTCCAGCTCCAGTCTAATGGAGTACAAAAAAATGATTTTTTCCATTATTAACCACCGTTCTAAATCGCGTCCCCCATCGCCACCCCTGTGACCCCGAATTAGGGAATAAGCTGGTAAGAAAAAGAATGAAATGGACAGTGGGCGGAAAACCACGCAAGCTCAGGGAGAACATGCAAACTTTGCACAGAAAGATCCCCGACCTGGGAATTGAACCATGGGACCTTCCTGTTGTGAGGTGACTGTGTTATCCACTACGCCACCAAGAAGAAGAAAGGATGCTTCATTAAAATACATTAGTCTCCAGCCCTCCTATTGTCATGGCAACTGCATGGGAATGATACTTTCTCTCCTCTGAAACATGAGCACCAGGTTGGATTGCACATTTCTCTGGTTTCTGATTTCTGGCCAAACTTCCAGCTGTTTTATTCTACAGTATAATAATTATAATATAACTAACTGCATTTACATTTATGGCATTTGACAAACGTAGTTATCCAAAGCCACTTGCATAGATCAACTAATTATACCACTAAACAATTGGCGTTAAGGGCTTTGCTCAGGGAACAGTGACTTGGTGGTGCTGGGAAGGTATCGTGCACTAGTGGATAAGGTGTTTTACTGATACCAGAAAGACCAGGGTTCGATTCCCACCTCCACCAAGCAACCACTGTGGGCCCTTGAACAAGGCCCTTAACCCACAATTGTCTAAAAGAGTTCAAATGTAAGTCGCACTGGATAAGAGTGTCTACTGTAAATGTAATGTAATGCTGGGAATCGAACCTGGGCCTTTCTGGTACCAATCCAAAAACATAAGGACTAAGCCACCACTTCCCACTTTTGTATCCAGTTCAAGGTCTGTCGTATTCTTTTGATGAAACTATGTATCATTCTGCTTTGTGTAACCGAGTGTTTCACAGCTGCCATGCTAAGCAGCCATCACGCCATCACGCACCCTTAGCGTGTTTTTGTCACCGTTGTGTCAATGAAGAGAAGTGTGTAAAGTACTTTGAAGACTTGCAGCCTGTTGTAGTGGGACGCGGTACAGGGGGTTGTTCTTGGCACTAACTTTATAGCATTTAGCACCGGATGCTTTGCTGTACTTATGATCCTGTCAGTAATGTATAATTCGGACAGGAAATGAAATGATGAGGAGAAATTGTTCGGAATATCTGCGGTCACTGTTAGTCGGATCAATTTTTCCCCAGCACATCATGTGTAAACCCTGTGACCTCTTGTGCTGTGAAGCAAAGCAGCTGCTCTTAGAACCTCTTCTGATACTCATAAACTTGCTGCTCCACCTAGTGGTAGTGTGTTAGTATTGCTTTCTTATTTATGTCTGGATGGGCTGTGTTGTCCTGTTTTGCTTCTATATTTATTTGCTCACAATTCTGTTCTTTTCTTCCTGTCAGGATTGTTCTACAAAAATCGCAGCTTGGTTAACATCGTAGCCAGTGGCTCGAACCCAGGCGGAGGAACCATGCTTATCTGACATTGACTGTGAGTTTCTGAGTGGAAAAAAAGATCTGATTGGCATTAAGGCTGGAGAAGCTTGAAGACACGCTTCACCATCTGTTATTTCAGCTCCAGCCAGCACACACACACACACACACACACACACACACACACACACACACACACACACACACACACACACACTAATGCCTGTAAAGCCACATGAACACCTGCTCCTTCTCACCCTCCAAACACTTCCCTTCATTTCCCTTCCTTGTGTTCTGTCTGGACCGGAACAAAGATGGCTGATGTTCATAAGCATGAAATAAATAAATAAAACCAAAAAGCTCATTCTATCAGTATCCATTTTTTTCTAGAATATTTAACATTTTATTTAAGACTGTTTTATATTCATTATTTATTTCAAAAGAGCTTAATTTTGAAAGAATTTTTGGAAAGAAGAATTTTATTTTTTAAAATTCAATATTATTTCTGTAAAGTCTTGTCAAACTAAATGATCAGCTTTATATGCATTTTCGTTTGTTTGCTTGTGTGTGTGTGTGTGTGTGTGTGTGTGTGTGTGTGTGTGTAGATTGCCAGGAAGGCAGAGGAAGAGAAGAATGATGATGATAAAACGACTGTGCTAATGCCAGATGGTTTGGGAATGATGGACGTCCCTAATGGCCAACTGGGTGTCTCGAATGCCATCACCTCTGAGGTCAGTTTTACACACACACACACACACACACACACACACACACACACACAAACTTTTTATTTCTTTAAAGTCCGATTCTGCATATTTTGTCTACCAGTTTATAGGCATAAGAGATTCAAAATGGTGTAACTGTGGTTTTATTGGAACACTTGATTAGTTAGTTATGATGTCTACACCCCGTCCAACTTTTAGCCGTGTGTGTGCGTGCGTGTGTGTGTGTCTTTCAGAAGAGCAGCAGTTCTGAGTCTCTGAGTGAGAAGGGCTCGGCGGAGCTGAAGAAAAGTTTTGATGCAGTTGTGTTTGACATACTGAAGGTCACACCAGAGGAATATGCGGTAGGTCCTGACGTGTAAGAGTCCAGCGTGGACAGGATGTGATTATACTAAAGAGAAATACAACTCGCCCCCTCTACCGACCAATCGCTCCTGTCCTCTACCGACTTTTATTCCATAATTTATCCCAACCTCTGATAACCACTTCTGTCAGTTCTGTGCTTTACTGACTCAGTCCCACGCTGTGCTGATCGTTCCCGTGTTCTACTGGCTAATCCTCCAACCAATGCTGCCCTCTGCTGACTAGTTTTGTCTTTTACAGTCTAATCCCACTAGTACGTACCATCTTCTGACCTATCCTACCCTTTACAGTCTAATCCCACTAGTACTTACCACCCTCCTCTGACCTATCCTACCCTTTACAGTCTGAGGTAATAATAGCAAAGAGCTGGAGTGCTTCATTCAAACTTTTCTGTCCTATAGCTATTTAAAGCCAGTTCTAGAGACGGCTGCAAAAACAATCACATTTCTGCCACATTAGTTTTAGGCCTCCCCTGAGTAGACCTTTAAAGGAAAAAGGTTTGACTCCTGGCCGGATCTTCGCATCAGCTTTATTGTTTTATCTTCAGATAGTACCAAGTTCTTAGTAGTTTATTAAAGGTCTAGTCTTAGTTACATATATAGTTATAGTATAAATTCCCGAGTAATTCTAGGATTAATAATCACTCATGTTTTTTCAGAAATAAGTTTCAGAATTGTCAGCAGGTGGCAGCATTACAGTTGACCAAAAACACACCTAATGGAAGAAAGAGATCAAAAGAGAGCGATGAAACAAGTCCTAACTCCGCCCAAATTAAACCACATTTGGTCCCCAACTCTAGAGCAACAGACTCGTACCGGTCCGTTGATTTAATTGGTTGCACAAGATCAGACGACTTCACTTGCTAACATGCATGTCTGACTAGTTATAGAGTGAGACATGGGATGCTAGGTGGATGTTGGAGCGAGCGTTCACTGTGCTGTTTGCTATGCCATCTAGTGTTGGGGTTTCTAAAGTTGCCTCATAATCCAAACGTTAGGTCACAATTCTAAGCAAAAAATCGGATGAGAGGAGACCCTTGTATGTACATACATGTATAAAATTAAGAGGGTGGGCAGGTGTTTGTGGAAAGAACCCAAGTTGGTATTAAACCTGGAATGCCTGCACCGTAATCCACTACATCCTGGTGCCAGGCTTGAAGGCCATTATTTAATCAGACCCCTTTTTTATTACGAGTGACGCATATTGCATTTTGTGAACATTTTGTTTGCAAACAAATAAATCAGGCATTGATTAAAACAAAATAAGGAATATCATGCTAGTTTTCTGGCCCTGCAATGGTCTGGTGGCCTGTCCAGGGTGCCCCCTTGCTTTTTGCCCTATGTATGCTGGGATAGGCTGAAGCAGACCCTCGTGACTCCTAAATTGGGAATAAACAGTTAATTATGTTTTAACATTAGTGTTCAGTTAGTGCCCTACCCACCCTTGGGCACCACCAGATTTTCATCATCCTCTAATGTTATCTGAACACCCACTGGGTGGCGCTAAGAATCCAATTTGGATTCAATTGTTTAAGTCTAAAACTAGAGTTACATTTCGATCTAGTTTATTCATTCATTCATTCATTCATCTTCTTACCCGCTTATTCCCGAATCCGGGGTCACTGGGGTCTGCTGCCCCTATCCCAGCACACATAGGGCGAGAGGCAGGGGAACACCCTGGACGGGTCGCCAGTCCATCTCAGTGATCTAGTTTAGAACTGCTATAATCTCCTCACCACCAGAGCAGAAATCACCTAAACCTTGAGTTTGACCAAGCGGTGGTCTTTCTACCATCAGCCCTAAGCTTTCTTTCGTTGTGCTTAGAGGTTATCCTCTCTTTTTGGTTTTCTTTTTCTCCCATAGGGTCAGATCACACTAATGGATGCCCCAGTGTTTAAAGCCATCCAGCCTGAGGTGAGTCAAGATACAACTCCCTCAAGCACACACACTCCTTCTCACACATACACTTGCTTGTTTTACCTCTTCTGCTTGATTGGGCTCTCTCAATCTCACACACACACACACCCTTGTTACAAGTGCACACTTTTTTTTAACTCTTCTGGTAATACTGACTATTCCCACTAGGGGGCATCTGTCATTAATTTTTTTTCTATAATATTGAATGAACGTACACACACACACACACACACACCCAGTGGTAGTCTAGTGGTTAAGGCGTTTGACTAATACCAGGAAGACTGGACTTCAAATCCCACCACTGTTGGCCCTTGAGCGAGGCCCTTAACCCACAATTGCTCTGTTGTAAATAAGAGGCCAAATGTAAGTCGCTCTGGATAAGTGTCTGCCAAATACCTAACTGTAACGCACGCACGCACGCACACACACACAAACATTTGAGACTCCTTTCCAAGCAGTAACTGTTTAAGCACTGCCTGGCCCTTATTTGTAACGGTTTATGTTTAGTTAAATTTATTACCTTAAAATGATTTAGAAAATTTTTCCCTTTTAATTACCAGCTCATATTTTCCTTTTTGAACATAAATCCTCAATGGCACGACTCAATGGAATGAAAGGGTTTTCGGGACTCTCTTGGGGTATGATGAGGGGAGGCACAAGTTGGAATTAGGGTGGATGAAAGTGGAGTTGAATTAATTCATAGACTCCACCCATGACTTGTGGCCTCCTGCTGTTGATGGATTTGTTTTGTCGGGTGGTTCTGTCCTGCCTTCATTATTCTTAAAGAAATTTTACTATGTTTATAATAAATTGGTTTAACACAGGCATATTTATAGAAATTGGAGCTGGGGATGAAGCACCTAGATTACTTAAATCTACGTGTCAAATATCTCTTTGTAAACTAATTGTAACATTCGTTCTAATTTAGATTTCAGTGAAAATGGAAGAAAACAATCAATCTCAGGTAAAGGATGCATCAGGATGGTTTCATTTGTGTTGGTGGGTGTGTTGCACAAAGACACATTCATTTGGGTTTCAGCTTATTTTATTGCTAGAATAATTAGAATGAAAAATATTCAAGAATGAAACATTTCTTGAGAGCGTTCACAGGAATTCTCCATTGGCGTTTTCTTTTTGAGTGGTAGAGGCGGAGCTTAAGCATTTAGTTTGTGTATAGCTCTGACTTAGGTTTGATTAACTGATAACATCCTTAGCAGTGTGCCGCAGTAGTTAAATTACTTCCTCCATTTGCATCAACTTTTGCAGGTGAGGGGTATTACACGCATCCAATTTGTATATTACATTATTTTGGAGCTGCCAAGGCGACTGTTTGCAGTCAACCCCTATTACTTTGGGGGTCCCTTGGTGCTGCCAATATGACTGTCATCAACCTTTTTATTATTTGCACACTATAAATCTAACCCACAGCCAGTGGTGTGGTGTACTGGGTTAAGGAGTCGACACCCACATTATCCTGGTCCTCTCTTGAACCACTTCTTTCTCTGCATCTCCCCATTATATCCCTCTGTCCTATCAAGGAAGCCAAAATGTGATGTGCACAGTCGCCTCACAACAAGAAGGTCCCAGCTTTGATTCATGAACACGGGGACTTTGTGTTTGCATGTTCTCCCTGGGCTTGTGTGGGGTTTTACCGAGCACTCTGGTTTCCTCGCACTGTCCAAAAACATGTCTATTAGATTAGTCTATTTCTCTCTATATCTCTGTACCGCCCTTTCTCTGTCTATCTCTCTATCTATACACATAATGGTTAGCAGCTGTATGTTTATGTTGTAACTCTGCAGAACAACAATGGCTGTAATCTTTCCTCAGTTACACTGGAGTTCCTCGCATTCTCTGGCTGCTGTTTAATCCAAAGCAGGTTTTCATTTATGCAGTAGCTCTGCAGTATTAAAGTTCGGACTCCTATGTGAAGTTGGAGTGCAGGTTTAGGCAGCATACCACTATGATTTGGTTGTATACTTCAGGGTTTGTCTTTATCTTGCGAAATGCAACGCAACCCTGGAACATTCACTCATGTCTGGAAATAACATTGTTTCTCCGCCTACGGTGAAGGTCATGCAGATGCAGGACATGCGGCAGATGGAGTTTTTAATAGCATGTTCGTATATATTTTTCTCTCATGTTCCAATACTGACCAGCAATTATAACTTTATTAAACAAATATTTACCTGAGAAGCAAAAAACACAAACACTTTCCATTCTAATGCTTCACCAGTCTTTTGTTCCTCTTCCTTAATGGGATGAAGGTCTGATAGAACATAGTGTACTTTTGGATGAGGAGATCTTGAGCTCACTGCAGCATTTTATGCTCTTGCTTTACATTATTACTTTTCAACCCAAGGTATTTTTTCCTCCCTCTGCCTTTTGTCAGCTTATTCCTATTCAACCTGAATTATTGCTCCTAAGCAGCAGTCAAGACCTCGGCTCCGCTAATAGTGTGGGGAAATGTCTACTATGGTGATGCTTGGGATTTTACAGCTTGTGAAATACTCAATTAGCATTGAGGTTAAGTGACGTCATTATTTCTACAACATGTTAGTAGAACGATGTAAAGTGATGTGCATGTCCGGTGGTTTTTTTTAGGCGGTTGGGTGGGGGTTGATTCAACAACACTTGGCAATACTTTCTTTAATGATTCCTGTTTTGTTTCTCACACTTTGAGGAAATCACATTTATGTGGCTGTGCTGGAAAGGTGTCCAAATATCTTTGGTCATTTAGCACACAATAGTTTGCATGTTCTCCCCGCGCATGCGTGGGTTTCCCCCAAGTACTCTGGTTTCTTTCCACAGTCCAAAAACAGGTACATAATGCTGATTGACGAGTATTACCCACAGGAAGTGAATGTGTGTGTCTGACTGGTTGTTCAGGGTGTACCCCTGCTTCTCGCCCCATTTGTGCTGGGATAGGCTCCAGCAGACCCCCGTGACCCAAAAGAAGCGGGTAAGAAAATGAATGAATGAATGAATTTCATTGTTGTTTAAGCCAAGTGAACTTTAGCTGGTGTGACACAGACGCCACATGCTAGGCTTCAGGTTAGCTGTATGCTGTATGCTGCCTGCTAGTACTAGCTACTATGTCTCATTAGAAGTACCACATATATTTTACATATGTAATATATGTTAATTTTTAATATTGTCTTTTAACCATTTAAACATGCATTAAATAAGCAGTCTATTTGTTTGCATTCGCTTTTAGCAGGATAGCAGCAGAAGCTAATCATCTTACCGGCTGCATTCTTTCCATTGGCCATGTTGAAAATCTGTATCATTTCTTAAACATTTTTTCTTCTGTTGCTCTATATTTTATCTTTGCTGCTGTTAATGTGCTTTAGGTTTGTGTGAGAGAAAAGCGTCCGTAGACCTCGGGCTAAAGAAGACCTGATCAGGGCCGCCGTTATCAGGCAATAAACTCTTACAGACGTTTACACACCTAGCAACCGAATCACATTTGTCCTTGTGTGTAACGGAGGAAACTGGAGAACTGTGTTTCTAATTTTTTCTAGATGCTTCTTTTTATTGTGCCGTGTAAAGAGTCGGCAAAAAAACGGCGAGGTTCACGGTTGGGAATGTGGTAGTATGTGCGAACCTGCTATCGGGTCACTTTGGTGGCTTGTCATGGTAGTAAACAATTACATTGACTTAAGAATGGTGGTCTTTTTAAGTTGTTCTTTTTACTATTGTATTCTGTGGAAAACCTCAGTCACCAAAACAAATTCCTAGTATATGCAAACATACCTGGCAAATATTCTGATTCTGATGAGTCTGTGTTTCTTCAATTTTCATTCTTTCATCTTCTTTTACCCGCTTATTCCCTAATTTGGGGTCACGGGAGTCTGCTGGAGCCTAACCCCAGCGCAGATAGTGTGAGAGGCAGGGGGGGGGTGCCCGGAGAGGTCGCCACAATCAATCATAGGGCCTCACATAGAAAAACACACACACATTCACACCTATGAGCAATTTAGCCAATCAACCTAATCCATTTGTTTTTGGGCTGTGGGAAGAAACCCACGCAACCGCGTGGAGAACATGCAAACTCCACACAGAAAGATGCCTGGTAGTCCAACCCGGGACCTTCTTTTTGTGAGGCGACCATGTTAACCACTAAGCCACAGCGCCACTCTTCTAACCACTATATTATATTATACTCCCAAATCTAAATGATAGATTTTTCTCTTTGACCTTTTTTGGTGCAGCAGTATTAAATCTATTACATCTAATAATTAAAACACACTTAAGAACAACAATCACAGAAGTGGTAGTTCACTGGTTAAGGTGAATGACTGCTAATTGAAAGATTGTTTGTTCCATTTCCAGCACCATCAAGTTGGCCATTTTTGGGCCTCTAAACACGGCCCTTAACCCTCAATTGCTCAGTTGTGTAAGAGAGGTGTATTTAAGTCACTCTGGATAAGACTGGCCGTCTGCCAAATGGCGTAAATGTTAATATTATTGTCAGTAAGAACATATCCTGTGTGACCTCACAGACGTGATTTGAGGCTTCAAACTGGCAACTATAGCAAGCCTGATCGATGGTTCGCAATAAGCTCTTGTCGCTCCGCAGCTCGACGTGTAGACGTGCGAGTGTCTTGGACATTCTTTTAGTTACGTCTGTATTCATCTATTAGGAAAATCTTAGCGCTTCGTCGGGAATGATTTCTTTGGCAAGGTACGCAGCACTAGGGACACACGGAAACCCACAAAGTTCGTCAGAAAACATGCGAGGGGGCGCGTGTGGACTGGTTGGTTCACATCTGTGTTTGTGTGTATGTTGCTATGCTGCAGTCTCTCTTGGCGCGTGCGTGCATGCGTGTGTGTGTGTGTGTGAAAACTGATTTACCTGTTATGGCTTTACCATATGATACTGGCTGTAATGTTGGAGAGAGATGATCTGAGAACTTTTGGACTGGATTTCTGTATGAATAGTCTGGGGGGGGGGGGGGGGGTTATATAAAGCTATAGCTTTGTGAACGCTTTGTGGTTCTTGAAGCCAGGAGTAGCTCATGGCATGATTCTGCCACCCACACGCTTTAAATGTTGTGTGATTTCATACTATGTGATGCTGTAGCCGTCCATGTGCTTTCCAGCTTGTAGTGCTGTTCTGTAGTTGGCAAGCAGCCATTTTTTTTCTTTTGTAAATTGAAACATTCAGGATGATGCTACCAACTCCAAGTTTCATCTTTAAACTGTGTTCTGCTGAGATTTTTTAGATATTGTTTTCAGCCCTGTAGGAAGGGTGGCATCGGTTTGTTGAAATACAATAAAAACAATAATAATGGCTTCAATTTTATGTCATATGCAGAATTATACACCGTACAACATATAGGAAAATATTTTTCTTTTCATATCCCCATATTTTTCATATAATGCAATGCCCCTGAGCAGGAAGTGTTAATGGTCTTGCTCGAGGTCCCAACAGTGGCGGACTTGTCGTGCTGGGGCTTGAGCCAAAGTCTTCCTGGTTTTTCTTGGTGGAAATAGCCGTGGCTATTTTTTTTTTTCTTCTTCAATCTGATTGAGCTTTCAGGTTAAGTGTTCTTTCTTTATTCCAATCTGGTGTTTCCATGTGCCAAGGCTTTTCATTCCGAATAATCTTGTGACCTTAGCCGAGCTCGTCTGTTACTCCATGAATTGTTCCAATTAATTATAGCAAGCTTTTCTACCATCCATCGATTTCCTGTCTCTCCCTCATCTGCAGCAAATTTTATTAATTCAATGTAATTCAGGTGTATTTATGTGGAACATTTCTCCAGATATTGTCTCAATGCAGCTTCACAGAACACAAATACCAATCCAAAAAAAACCCCTTAATTTTTCTTTACAAGGAAGAAACTTTGAGCGGAACCAGACTTAAAAGGGACACCAGCTAGTGTGATATTTATGAAAGCATGTGTCGTATACAGTCAGAATAGGAAACTGCTTGCTATGTGGCTTTTCTGAGGAACTACGTCAAGACCCAGGCGTGTGTGTGTGTAAGGACAGACACTCAACGTAAACTGAATAAGTCCTTTACATGGAGTAAATTTTTCTTTGATTGGAATGGAAAAAGGTGTGATATGGTTGACATCATCTTTCTCCACCAGATGGGAGTTTTTATTAGATTGAGCTGTTTATATGGTCCATGTACTATCTGATTATAATCGGAATACATTGCTCAATGTCAATGGTTTAAAATCCGCCCCCCCTCCCCCCGCCTATCTATGACACATCCTCTGAATCCTAACATCTGCCCACATAACGACTGCTATGTTTTTTTTTTTTTTTTTTTTCTTCCATTTTAACAACTAAACAAGGCAGAACCTCCATCCTTTTCCAGTACTAGTTTGCAAAGCTTTAATAGTCTTTGCACTTATTTAGCACATTTTGTTCTAAACTCTATTTTTATTGGCTTACATCCCATCCACATGTCTCCCGTTTATTTCTTTAGATGTTTGGCATTAAAACCCGGCTCGTATAAAAGCCATCTCCTGCTTGTTTGGCAGCGAGTTGATCACTTGCATCTACCTTCTTTTCTTTTTTTTTTTTTTTTTTTTTTGCTTATCTCTCATTAACAGCCCCGAGTGATTGTTGAAATTGCTTAAATGTGGACCGTTGCACATTGTTTCATTGCCTTGCTTGTTTTTGTTTACAACAGGAACTCTCGAGTTGTGGATGGAATAAAAAAGAAAAGCACAGTTCGGCTCCAAACGCTGTGTCTTTTACACGAAGATTTAATCAGGTAACACACACTGTCTGCATTCTCTGATCGTTCTCCTGTGTAACCTTAAGCCAGACAGACAGACAAGAAAGTGGGAAGGAGCCTGATTTATCACATTGGCCAGCATTTGATTGGAAAAAATGACCTCATTTGGTGTTTTTTCATGTATGGTGGTCATGAAACATTGCATCTGGTAGATAAATGGATAAATCAAAAGGTGACAAGGAGTTTACAATTCATCACTGGAGGTTTCTTAAATTTCTTATCTATAGACGGCAACTTATCCATGGTTTATTCCGATCCCTAACTAAGCAATATAGAATCAGATTTCTGGTCCAATTCCAGGTGCTCCCCTGACATTGCGAGGAGAAACAAGCTGTCCATAAATATGGTGATTTTATTACACCTTTTGTTAGCTGTGGTTTCCACACCTCTTCAAACTCTTCCCTTTCCTCTTCCTGTTCCATCTGAATTTTCCTCAATAAATGGATGCTCCATTCAGCACCCAGAGTTCAGATGCTGAATGGATCATCAACCAATAATCTTGAACTTTCTCTCAATCGGAGATCCATTCTGTGTTAGAATTCATGCAATGGATTTATTTCTCACCTCAGTGAGACGTTAAAGACAGATATGGTCCATCGGTGTTGCAGCTTGTTGTTTAAGTGTAGAACCTGTTAGTTACTAAACAGGTGACCTTTATCTGAATTACCTAATCGCTTCATTTCACCTGAACCCATAATCTTCTGGTCGTCAATGCAGACACTAATTATTGCACATTGTTAGCTTTTACTGCAAGATGTTTACAGAGTGATTTTTAACTGAGCAGTTAAGGGTCTTGCTCAGGGTCAGGTCAGTCCGTCAGATGCTGAAAATTAAACCCATCGATCTGTTTTAGCAGCAACAGCTTGTCATCAGTTAGTTTGTAGTTCAAACCCCTTTGGTATAGTTTAATGTTATTATAATAACTAGTGAGTGTAAAATTCGTGTGTGTGTGTGTGTGTGTGTGTACTTGTGTGCAGGTGAGTTTTTGGGTGGTACGGGAGATTCTTCATGCCCAAACATTGAAGATCAGAGCTGAGGTTTTAAGCCTGTACATCAGGACAGCAAAGGTAAGATTCCTTTCACCTGAAGCTTTACATGTTCTCATGATGAGTTCCGTCACAGTCAGGAGTCTATGGAGTGTTTGATACGTCGGACTTCCCCTCACCTCTGATGTCACTACCGTTATCGCACTTCCTGCTTCTTCCTGCAGAGCTGGATACACTTTCAGTGCAAATACAAGCAGCATTCAGATATCAACAGGGTTTAACCACTGTCTCTCCATTCCTGCCCCCCTCTGTCTTTCACTATATGTCTCACTCTCTTTTGTCCCTCTCTCCTGATCCCCTAACCACCTCTCTTTCACTATCTGCTGTCCTCACTTAACACCGCCCCCCAAAACCGTGACTCAGTCATTTCTTGTCTCCCTCACCTCCTTTCGCTTTCTTTCTCTCTCGCTCATTTCCTGCCCCAGTCTGTCTTTCACTATCTGTTGCCCTCACTTGACCCCCCCCCCTCTCTTACTCCCTTCTCCGATTTTTCCGCTCTGCTGTACTGTTGTCTTTTTATGCGAGAATTATTTTTGCCTTTTTAAAAAAAAAAATAAATAGATGTTAGTTAGTTGTAATTAATTTAGTTAAATAAGTTAAAATAATTGTAACACACAGAAATACATTATATAAAATCAAAAGTCTTCCCAAACCGGGATTCACATAGGGACTCTTGCTTTGTTCTAATATTTTTTGTAAAGTATATTTTAAGGAATTTTTACTTATGGAATTGGGTAAATTGCAATATTCACATTTTAAATAAACAACAATTCTATTGTGAATATTGGCCCCTTAGCTGCCCTGGTACCATTGTGTAGTGAGGTAAATCACTGGCAAAGTTGTTGCTTTAGTAAACCCGAGTCTGATTTCCGGTTTGGGCCCTTTCTGGTCCCACCTCTCTTCTTCTATTGTTTAAATCTCTCTAAAAATGTAGTAAAAAAAAAAGGGGGACTGCTGTTAATGTAGTGCATTCTGTTATTGCAAGTTTTATTTATTATTACTTTCTTCTTCTTTTTCCTTCGGCTGCTCCCGTTCGGGGTCGCCACAGCGGATCCATGATCCGCACATTAGACTTGGCGGGGTTTTACGCT
>JAOTRA010053493.1:0-18330 GCA_026260255.1 Pseudolaguvia tuberculata | reverse complement strand
ACAAGGTGAGAGAGGCTAGGTTGAGATGGTTTGGACATGTGCAGAGTAGGGACATGCAGTATATTGGTAGAAGAATGTTGAGGATGGAGGTCCAGGGCAGGAGGAAGAGAGGAAGAGCAAAGAGGAGGTTTATGGATGTAGTTAAGGAAGATATGCAGGTAGTTGGGGTGAAAGAGGTAGATGTAGCGGACAGGGTAATGTGGAGAAGAATGATCCGCTGTGGCGACCCCTAACGGGAGCAGCCGAAAGAAGAAGATATATATATATACACACACTTACACTTCACAGCAACTTGTGCTATATAGTTAATATCGCTCTATTTTGAGTAGCCTAATTTAAAAATGTTTTTCAAAAAGTTTAAAAGTGCTGCAAGATATAGTTTTATATATTTTTATAAGATATAAAAGGTCCACTGTGCTTTATGTTCTGTTCATGAATAAAAACATTTTCAAAAACGTTTCAAAACATCCCCCTCTGGTTTTTTGCACCCTGACCATGTTCACCCTTTAGAAAACATGCTAATTGTAGAAGAAATAAAGAGTTAAGTGTTATGTCTTAATTGTCAGTGCATGGATGGGTCTAAGTGTCTTTAAACAAAAATAAAATTTAAGAAGCTTCTGATAGGTTAATATATTCCATTCAAGATGAGTGGAGATTCAAGTTAATTGGTGGCACACCTGTGGATGCATATAAAAGCACACCTCAAAGACTGCCTCTTTCTTTGACATAATGGGAAAATGAAGAGAAATCAAGTAAAACATCAGGATTTGTGGACCGTTTTAGGTGCTATTTCCAGATGCTTGGGGGTCATCATTTCGGTCATCAACAGTCATACATTTCGGACGACAGCAAAATGACTGCAGCAAAATGAATTTGCAAAGACATTTATTCATTCATTCATCTTCTTACCCGCTTATTCTCTAATTCTGGGTCACGGGATCTGCTAGTGCCTATCCCAGGGCACATAGGGCGAGAGGCACCCTGGACGTGTCACCAGTCCATTTCCAGGCAACACATAGACAAACAACCATTCACACACATTCATTCCTATAGACAATTAAGAATCGCCAGTTGACCAAATCTGCATGTTTTTGGACTGTGGGAGGAAACCAGAGTACCCGGTGGAAACCCACGCATGCGCGGGGAGAACATGCAAACTCAGCATTCACACCTAGGACCTTCTTGTTGTGAGGCAACTGTGCTATACACTACGCCACCATACCGCCCAGTGTTAAGTCACAGTAAAATGAGGCCTGTACCACCATAAACTGAAAGGTTACTCTGAGAGGAGGAAGCAGACAATGATAAAAGTTATATTTAAGGGAGAAAAGGCAAAGCCTCAAAACACTATGTCAGCTGTGAAGTATGGGGGTGGTAGTATAATGTAATATAAGACTTCTTTTCAGCAGAAAAGATTGGTCCACTTAAAAAAAAAAAAAGATGGCACCATGAGAGAAAATGTGGCTATATTAAAGCGACATCTAAAAAAAAAATCAGCTAGGAAGTTAACACTTGGCTGCAAATGGGTCTTTGAAATGGATAATCGCCACAAGAAGACCTCTAAATTAGTTGCAAACTGAATTAAGGACAACAAAGTCAAGGTATTGCAATAGTCATCAAAAAACCCTGATCTCAAGCCCATAGAAAATTTGTGGGTGGCACTGAAAAAAAATTGCAAGCAAGAAGACCTACAAACCTGACCAATTACACCAGAAGAGTGAACTGTGAGTCATATATACAGTGGTGTGAAAAAGTGTTGTCCCCCATCCTGATTTCCAATCTTTTTGCATATTTGTCACACTTTAATATTTTAGTTCATCAATTGAAATATTAGTCAAAGATAACATGAGTAAACACAAAACAGTTTTTAAATGAAGGTTTTTATTATTAAGGGAAAACAAAATCCAAAACTACATGGCCCTGTGTGAGAATGTTTGCCCCCTTAACCCAATAACTGATTGGGCCACCCTTAGCAGCAATTACTGTTGCAGCACTGTGGAGAAATTTTGGTCCACTCATCTTTGCAGAATTGCTGTAATTCAGCCACATTGGAGGGTTTTCAAGCATGAACCGCCTTTTTAAGGTCATGCCACAGCATCTCAATAGGATTCAGGTCAGGACTTTGACAAGGCCACTCCAAAGTCTTAATTTTGTTTTTCTTCAGCCATTCAGAGGTGGACTTGCTGGTGTATTTTGGATCATTGTCCTGCTGCAGGACCCAAGTTTGCTTCAGCTTGAGGTCCCGTACAGATGGCCAGGCATTCTCCATCAGGATTTTTTGGTAGACAGCAGTTTCAATTATCACAACAAGTCTTTCAGGTTCTAAAGCAGAAAAACAGCCCTAGACAATCACACTACCACCACCATTTTTTTACTGTTGGTATGATGTTCTTTTTCTGAAATGCGCTGTTACATTTTCGCCAGATGTAATGTGACACACACCCTCCAAAACGTTCACCTTTTGTCTCATCAGTCCACAGAGTATTTTCCCAAATGTCTTGGGGATAAAACTTAGATGAGCCTTTGTGTTCTTTTTGTTCAACAGCGGTTTTCGTCTTGGTACTTTCCCATGCAGACCATTTTTGCCCAGTCTTTCTTATGGTGGAGTCATGAACATTGACTTTAACTGAGGCCTGCAATTCTAAATTCAATTCCATTTGTATAGCGCTTTTTACAGAAGTCATTGCCCTTAAAGCAGCTTTACAGAATGAATGATAAACAGATGAATGATGAGTTTGTCCCTGATGAGCAAACCGGGGCGACGGTGGCAAGGAGAAAACTCCCTAGAGTGGGATTAGGAAGAAACCTTGAAAGGAACCAGGCTCAACAGGGAACCCATCCTCATTTGGGTTGAACAGAAATTAATGTATATGTGTATGTGTAAGTGAAAACAGTTCTGGTGGCTGGAAATGGGGTGACGTCCAAGGTCGTCACGGGACTGTGATGACCAAACCGAAACACAACGCTCCGGATCCAACGAGGTGGGGTGGAACGTATACGCAGACACAAGATGTGGGGGGTGGAGAAAAAATGGTTACATATTGTATAAAATGGTATTGAGGTTATAAGGTACTGATAGAATTCATTGCAAGAAAGGACTCCAGCCAAACTAACTAGCACAGCTGAACTAAAAGGAAAACCAGAAGGAGACAGACATGAGGGATCCCTGTTATGTAAGGCAACCAGACCCCCACCGAAGACAACTGAGTGATCGGTGAGAGTGTGGAGGACAGCATCAAATCACCATAATACTCAATATCTATGAGTCCCCTGGATCTGCTTCTTTATCTAAAAAGGACTAACACTGAAATGACTGACTAAATAAATGGGTCTTTAATCTAGACTTAAATATTGAGACTGTGCCTGATTCTTGGACATGAACTTGTAGACTGTTCCATAATTTTGAATATATATATTTTTATATATTCATTTAGTGGCAGAATATTCTTAATTTTAGCGATATTCCTAAGGTGAAAGAATTTTCATTTTCATAATATTATATAGCATTAAATGAAAGATTATAATCTAAGATTACGCTTAAGTCTTTGACTGTTGCACTTGATGCTACAGACAGACCATCTAATGTTAAAGTGAGATCAGAAAACATATCTCTGGCTACCTGCGGTCCTAGTAAAAGGAAGTTGCTTAACATCCAGTTTCTAATGTCATTAACACACAATTCAAGTTTATCTAGCTGATGTTCCGCCTCTGGTCGAGCTTAAATGTACATCTATATGTCATCAGTGTAACAGTGAAACCTAGCATCATGTTTACGGATCAAGTTCCCGAGTGGGAATGAAAATAGTATGGGACAGAGCACCAAGCCCTGGGGAAACTTATAATTAAGGCGTGAGCACGTTGAGTGGTCACCATTTAAATCTACAAACTGATAGCGGACTGTTAAATAGGACCTGAGCAAGGCAAGAGCCGTCCCTTTTATATCCACTACCTTCTCTAATCTATTTAGAAGAATGTTATGATCTATAGTGTTGAAGGCTGCACTAAGGTCCAACAGAACTAGGTGAGAGACCCAGCCCTGATCAGAGGCCAATAGCAGATCGTTTACTACATTGACAAGTGCCGTCTCTGTGCTGTGATAAAGTCTTAAATCCTGATTGATAAAATTCATGAATGTTATTTTTGTGTAGATACGAACACAGTTGCCGTGCTACTACTTTTTCTAAGATTTTGGAAATAAAAGGAATATTCAATATTGGCCTGTAAAGTCAAGTTTCTTAATTGGTGGTTTTGTCACTGCTAATTTAAATGATTTAGGAACATAACCACTGCTGAGTGAAGTATTAACTATTTTCAGTAGGGGTTCTGTTACAGACGGAACCACTTGCTTAAAGAATTGGGTTGGCATCGGATCCAATATACAAGTTGATGATTTTGTAATTCTTTGCATGTTGTTGTGGAGTCTTTTGTCTTGGTTGAGTAGTTGCTGCGCTCTTGGGGGTAATTTCGGTCAGCTGGCCACTCCTGGGAAGGTTCTCCACTGTTCCACTTTTTCGCCGTTTGTGGATAATGGAAACTGTGGTTTGCTAGATTCCCAAAGCTTTAGAAATGGCTTAATAACCTTTTCCAAACTGATAGATCCCAATTACTTTCTTTCTCATTTGTTTCTGAATTTCTTTGGATCTCGGCACAATGTCAAGTTTTTGAGGATCTTTTGGGCTACTTCAATTTGTTTTTAAGCGATTGCAAACAGGTGTGGCAGTAATCAGGTCTGAGAGTGACTAGAGAAATTGAACTCAGGTGTGATAAACCACAGTTAAGTTGTTTTAACAGGGGGGCAAACACATTCTCACACAGGGCCATGTAGTTTTGCATTTTATTTTCCCTTAATAATGAAAACCTTCATTTAAAAATCTGTGTTTTGTGTTTCCTCTCGTTATCTTTTGCTAATATTGAAATTTGTTTGATGATCTGAAACATTAAAGTGTGACAAAAATTGGCAATCAGCCCAACACTTTTTCACACCACTGTACACTATATTGCCAAACGTTTTTGGTCATCTAAACATCAGATCAATATGTTGTTCTTACCCAAACTGTTGCTACAAATCTGGAAGCCAAAGTTGTCAAGAATGATTTTGTACGTTGTAGAACCTCAGAGACTCTAACACTGTTCCCACAAGACAATGACCCTGAGCACAAAGTCCCTGCACTGCATTATCATTATTAGGTGAAGGACAGTCCTCAGCACAAAGTCCTGGTCTTACTACCACTAAACTCATTTGTTATGAACTGAAATAGTGACTGCACCCCAGATATCCTTAGCTGACATTAGTGTCTGATCCCATTAATACTGTTGGAAGCCTAGTGGTTAAGGTGTTGGACTAGTACCAGAAAGACCGGGGTTTGAATTCCACCTCCACCAAGCAACCATTGTGGGCTATTGAGCAAAGCCCTTAACCCACGATTGCTCAGTTGTAAAAAAGAGACCAAATGTAAGTCGCTCTGGATAAGCGTGTCTGCCAAATGCCAAACTGTAGCTGTAACTGTTGGAGCTGAATGAAGATATATCTCACATTCAATCTACACATTGGACTGGAAAGTCTTACTATACAAGTGGAGCTTTATCTAATAGCAAAATGGGAATCAACCTGGACCAAAAACTTTTGGCAATATAGTGTATATATTTTTTTCAAGTTTTCTATATTTCAGGCCTGCATTTAACACATTAGGACTCCAAATTAAATCACAATAAAAATATTTTTCATCTGGTTGGTGGTTCAGTAACAGTTAATGATTAATTTTTCCCTTTAAAACGTTTTAAGGAAGCAACAAGAAGAGAAAGTTCTCTGAAAAGCACCTTATGTAGCTAGATGAAATACTAAAACACATGAGTAAGTCTGTCATGAATTATGAGAATTGGGCCACGCCTTTGTCATGGAATTGTCCCTCAGCTGTAGGATTAATATTTTTCCCTCTGTGGACAGTAATCAGTTTGCACTTCTATCTAAAATGTTTTTGATCTTTCAGATGTTATAGCCACAGTGCCAGCTTAGCAGTATTGATAAGTTATATCTCATCTCATTTTTATTTCCTTCAGCATTGTCGTCATCAACTCATATTGCCAGCTGCTTAAAAGGCCTTGTGGTTTTGATGCAAAAATGTTTTATACTCTAATATTTTAGTTGCTACTTTTCATTCTTGACCTGCAAAAAACTGGTAATGAATTAGGTAAAGGTGAACAAACAAATTATTTATTCATTACTAGAAACTATAAAGGAAGTGTGCAATAACATTTATAGGAAATAGTTCCCTGCAGAGCTACTAATTTTTTATCTCAAATAAATCCAAAAAAGGTTGGCAAATTTTTTCATACACACTTCACACAGCGACGCTTCTGTTTCAACCGTTCTACATCTCAGTGGTGTGCCTTTTGGATTCAACTGTGATGACTGGAAAGGCAATTCAAGTTTGATGAGATTACTGTCATGGAAAGAGTCTGAGATGATATGCGCATTGTCATATGCTGGAATAGGATTATGAAGAAGAGTTTAACCAACCAAATTAAAAGAAATTTATCTTGTAATTTCTATAGTCTATAGGAGTCTGAGGCAGTGCTCAGTAAATATACAGATAGTCACTGAAATCATTTAGTTTTAGCTCCTGTAACATTTTTAATTTTATTATAAACAAGGACAGTCCAAAAACATTTGGTTAATTGGTGGTTCTTCTTTGCCCATAGTAGTGGGTGTGTGTGGTTGTTTGCGTGGGTATCCAGGGTGTACATTTACAGTACCTTTACACCATTTGGCAGACACTCTTATCCACATTTGATTTCTTTTTGTACAACTGAGAAAACTGAGGGTGGATCTGGGACTCAAACAAGTTCTTGTATGAATCCAACACCTTAAGCTACCCAATAAGCTACCCCTGCCTTTTGCCCTATGTACATTGGGATAGGCTCCAGAAGACCCCCATTACCCGGGTTAGAAGAAAAAATGAATATATGCACAGGACTCAATAACAATGTTGTCATATTAATAGTCATCTGATGGAGAAGTCAACTAAGTGTATTTTGTGCACAGAAAATCTGTCACCCATAAACTATATTGATATTTAATGTCATCTTAAACTATTTGCATACTAATCATAGTTCAACATTTAATATATTCGACTTATCTGCACCTGTTTAATCCATCCAGTGGATGATTTGATTTGTTATCTTTAGTTTAATATTTATCTGTGTTGTGGAATTTTTCCATATATGTTTTTATGTATGATTTTCAGAGAGGTATTTAGCTAGTCACCAATTGTGTTCTCCCACTTACAAAATTGAAATATACCTCAACTATGAGAGACTGGCTAGGTCACTCCAGGACCTTGAAATACTTCTCACAAAGCCACTCCTCCATTACCCAGGGGTTTGTTTGGGATCATGCTGAACCAACTGCGTTTCATCTTGAATGCCCTTGCTGATGGAAGGTTTTCAATCAAAATCTGATGATACAAGTTTTGACAATCAAAATCTGACCCCATTCATTCTTTCCTTTACATGGATCAATCGTCCTGATCCCTTTGCAGAAAACCCCTTAAAGCATGATGTTTTACATTAGGTATGGTGTTCTTTGGATGCAGCTCAGCATTCTTTCACCTCCAAACACAAGTAGTGTGTTAACCAAAAAGTTCTACTTTGGTTTTATCTGACCATATGGCATTCTCCCAATCTTCTTTTGGATCATCCAATTGCTCTCTAGCAAACATGAGACAGGCCTGGACATGTACTGGCTTAAGCATGGGGACACGACTGGGACACGCAGTGCCTGGCGGCGTAGTGCGTTACTGATAGTAGCTTTTATTACTTTGATCCCAGCTATCTGCAGGTCATTCACTAGGTCCTCCATGTGGTTCTGGAATCTTTGCTTATTGTTCTTGTGATCATTTTGACCCCATACCGTGGGATCTTGCACTGAGCCCCAGATCGAGGGAGATTATCAGAGGTCTTGTATGTCTTTCATTTTCTAATAAAAGCTCCCACAGTTGATTTCTTCACACTGAGCCTATTGCAGATTCAGTCTTTCAAGCCTGTTGCAGTTTAATTTGGTTTCTGGTATCCTTTGACAGCTCTTTGGTCTTGGCCATAGTGAAGTTTAGAGTGTGGCTGTTTAAGGCTGTCTTTTATACTGATAACTAGTTCCAACAGGATAATAATACAGGCTAACAAACAGCCATTAATACAGGTAACAAGTGTAGGACAGAGAAGCCTCTTACATTAGAAGTTACAGGCCTGTGAGAGCCAGAAATCTAGCTGATTTGTAGGTGACCAAATACTTATTTTCAAAATAATTTCCAAATACATCAAAAAATGAAATAATGCCAATTGCAAATAGTTTAAGAATTTTTTGTTTTGTGAAAATGAAAATTACAGTCCTCTCTCATCTTTTTAGTCGGACAACATGCACAATTGGTGGCTGACTAAGATTAAGTTTTCCCTGCTGTACATGTTCTACTAATTTTTACTAAGCTGTAAATCAGCTTAAAATTTCTTGACTTTTACTGTTGGCCTTCTTTAAACATTTTAACAATACTATTAGCTTCTTCTCCTTTCATCTGCTTCTGTTAGGGGTTGCCAACAGCGGATTGCTTCTCTTCACACTACTCTGTCTTCTACATCTGCCTCTTTCACCCCGACTACCTGCATTTCTTCCCTCATCACATCCATAAACCTCCTCCGTGGTCTTAAACCTTCCTCCTACCTGGCACCTCCATCCTCAACATTCTTTTGCCAATATATTGTATGTCCCTCCTCTGCACATGTCCAAACGATCTCAACCTAGTCTCCCTCAACTTGTTACCAAAACATCCTACATCTACAACACCACGGTCTCTAAACCATATAACATTGCAGTTCTCACTACAGTCCTATCAACATTCCTTTTTACTGCCATTCTTCTCCACTCTTTTTTTCACTTCTCTTAACTCCAGGTACTTAAACTCTTCCACGTTCACTACCTCTTTTCCCTGCAACCTCACCACCCCACTGCCTTCCCTCCCATTCACACACATGTACTGCTTTACTCTTACTGAGTTTCATGCTCCCTACTCTCACCACAAATCACAATATCATCCGCAAAAATCATCATCTTGAAGACTCCTGTCTGACCATTGCAAATATTGCTCAGAGCCGATTCTTGATGAAACCAGACTGTTGCTCACAGATGGCCAACTCTTCCTTCAGCCTAGCTTCCGCTACTCTTTTCCGTAACTTCATGGTATGACAGATGAACTATTCCCCTGTAGTTACTGCACATCTGCACATCTCCCTTATTCTTACAAATCGGTGCCAGAACATTCCTTCTCCATTCCTTAGACATCCTCTCACCTTCCAAAATCCTTGTAAACAATTTAGTCAAAAATTCCATTGCCATCTCTCCTAAACATCTCCACGTTTCTACTGGAATGTCATCTGGTCCAACCGTCTTTCCACTCTTCATCCTCTTAATAGCTGCTCTTACTTCCGCTTTACTAAACTTATCCACTTCCTGCATCATCCAACCTCTCTCATTTTCCTCATTCATCAGCACACTCTCCTTATTAGGCAACACATTTCCATTTGAATCCTTTATCGGTCTAACTTGCAGTACAACCTTTCCTTTCTCCTTATGCTTTCCTGCACTTCCTCATTCCACCACCATCTCCTTGTCTTTTTCCCTTGATGTCACACCAAGAACCTTGCTATCTGTCTCCCATAGCACTTTTGCAGTCATTCATTCAACAACCGTTCACCACCACCAAGCACCTTTCTGACCTCCTCCCTAAATCTCACATTTGAGTCTTTCTCCATCTTCTTTTCTGTGCTCTTCTTCCTAACTTCCAAAACCATCATACAGACCAACATCTGATGCTGTTTAGCTACTATCCCTTGCCACTACCTTATAGTCTCCAATCTCTTAACAATCCTAATATCAGCAACATTTAATTCAGGGGTCCCCGAAGTATTTTATATTGTTTTACTCATATCATCTGTATGTGTGCCATTAAAATTGAATAACCTTTAGTTTTTAAGGTAGATTCATTATAGATTTACCCACCAACAGAATGGTTCATTTAACACTTTTGATGGAGATGAGAAAGTCCTACTGAAGGTCAACGAGCAAAATCATTTTAGCACAGAAATTATGCTATTAAAACCTTCACAATAAGACTATGAGTCACTCCGGCCAGTGTAATCTTTTTGTTAGACCTGGTCTGCATTAAAGAATTAAACTAGCATGTGGTCCTTGCTGAAAAAATGTGGGGATTCCTAGTTAAAATATTGCTATTAAATAAAAATGTGGGGATTCCAAGTTAAAATATTCATATTAAATCTAAATGCATCTTTTTTGTACAATACTATGCAACACTGTTTATCATGGAATGTTATATCAGAATCAATATATGTTTCATCCAATCAACAACAAATTGCATTAATTATGCAATGTAAAGATTTTTCATATCATTGATTCATGTTTGTTTCCATTACTGGCTAATCAATTCACAAAACAAAAGGGGTAAAATAGGTAAAGAAAATACACATTTTTAGATAGTGATTAAATATTAGTAATGGGGAATCAAGGCCATTGCCCGTTACACAAACTATTCCACCCCCGGCGCACACTACTCCCATCCAATATGTCTATAAATTTTAAAACATTCATCATTTCTCATTCTAATCCTATCTCACTGCCCACTTTTCCTTCACTTGTACAAATTTCAACCTTAGCATTAGAAGAGTAATGAATTGTTGGAGTCTCAACAAATCATCATGTATTGCAATCCTACCTCTTGCGCAATGGATCCAATCTCTTCTAAAATGCTTCAGAACATCTATTCTGTACTTCTGCTTCCTCTGGCCAAGTACTAGTGTTCTTCAAACAAGCATGAAGCTTGAGAAGCCTTCTCTGGACCCCTCAAACAAAAACAAACCAGTTTGAACATTGCAAATGCATGTCTTTGTTGGGATTTTAATTGAATTTGGGTGAACATAGTATTTGAAAGTTATTATTTTGTTGTTATTTCTTATATCTCTGTTTTTAATAATTTTTTAGTTAATGAACCAACTTCATTGGAATAGGTAATGCATGTTGCTCTTTATCTGTACTACTCTATTAAACAGTTTTTGTGGGTTTTATACTTAATGAGATCTAGGAAACTAGTGTTGAGCTGTTTAATGATGAAACTCAAAGCATGTTTGTACGTCGGTCTGGATTAGGGTAAATGTAAATGTAACTGAATTGCATGTGTTATTATTCAACAAGTTATTCAGGTAAGAAAATTTCAGTTTCCAACATCTGGGCAACACTGCTATTGCTTTGTTGGCTCGATTACTTAATACTATCTAAATCTCACTGCTTATAATTACGCACTCCCCTCCCTTACCATTTCACTGCCAATATGAGCATGAAGATAAGTTGTATTCTGACCGTATTAGGAGAAATTGCTATTTTGCTTGGCCCTGCACTTTATCCAATTCCCTAAGGTGCATGCGAAACTGGACTTCCAAGTATTATTCGCTGGCAATCAGCTTGTCTACTGATTAGTCGGTCACAGTTATTATTAATTTAAATAGACAGAAATTGAATGGTAATCATATATATTTAAATCAAAGTCAAATGTTTTAGCTGACTCACAATGGACATTCAACCAAGTATTTCCTTAAATAAAAGTTTTTATAAAGACTAAACCTTACTCATCAAGCTTATATTTTTTGCATGTTTTCCTATCATAATGAAAAGAATATTGCCATCTTTGTCACAGACAAACACATGCATACAGACACCCCCCCCCCACTCCCCCCCCCCCACACACCCCCACACTCACATCCGGAATCTGAGACATTCCACTTACTTAAATTTGTGTGTGTGTGTGTGTGTGTGTGTGTGTGTGTGTGTGTAACTTAAATGCTTACAAGTAATTAGTGAAAAGTTATGCAGTGCATGCACACACACACATGCATTTTTTTTTTTTTTAATTAGAACTTGTGATTTGTTTCTAACAGGCTCCACTTGAAAAAGTTTAATTGCTCAACCTTGTACCACAGTCTTCTATACAGAAATTATATAAATAACAACTTCATCTTTACTGGTTAAAATATAATAACATAATGTAATTGAGAAATAGTTGATTAATACCATGATGATTAATTAACAGTTGATAATCACTCATGGCTGAGAGATGCCAGCCTTAAATTTCTCAGGAAGATATCAAGAGTGATTGTGTGAACAGACAGCATGACGCTATCTTAACACTACAGCGATCTCGCACATTATTTGTAGCTGTTGATTTCAAACATTAACGTAGTGAAGTGCCAACAGTAAAAATTGTCTAAGGTCAACCCAAAAAAAATGAAGGACAGGTGTACAGATGTATAAAGAGTTTTGTTTGTACGTGTTTTATCTCGGTGTCTTCGGATGTGTTAATATGACATTCAAATGGATTCAAACTGAATGGATTATAAAGTCTTCATGGGTTTTATGGACAAAATACTTACCATAATTTTGTGGGTACACTGGGTACTGGGTTTTCTCCCACAGTCCCACACATAAGAGTGTGTGTGTGTGGTTGTTTGTCTATGTAAGACACCATAATTACCTGTTACCTGTGACACCATAATTAGGGAATGAGCGGGTTAGAAGATGAATTAATGAATAATATCTAGGCCACCCTGCTATAGATTGAATTTGTGACTTTTACTAATGTAGTTTCCACTACAAATACTAATTAAAACATGCTTAAAATTTTTGATAATTAAGAAGTGATGGTGACAAGATCATGATTGGTTTAGTTCACATTCCGAGGACAAAATGAACATTACATAATATATTTAGTTTAAAACAATTTCTATTCATAATGAAGACAATGCCTGCTTTACAGACTGTAAAGTATAAAATGTAAGCAATTATATCTAACAAACAAAATTAGAGAAAAACTTGTGGGCAAGTTCAAAGAAAGTTTTGTTATTTAAAAAATAATAATAATACTCCAAGTTTTAAAATCTCAAGAAGCCTTTTTGAATCAGATATAATTTTCCAAAATGGAAAGAACAACCACATGCAAACAAAGTTTGTAATGTTAACATTTACAATGGAATTAAGTTATACAAGTGTTTGTTATGAGGAAACATAACTAAGTGCTAAAATTTCAGCCAAATAAATACAGGTTCTATTTTGAGAGTAAACCTTAAGAAAAGTATTTGGAATATGAATGCACATGAAAACAGTGGTTACTGCACATAATAAACTGATTGGAAGAGACCGACAGAATGGAGGTAGAGACAGGGGATGAAGGTAGAGAGACACAGGATCAGAGAAAGAAACAGAGACAGATATGAGCAGGATGAGAAACAGGAACAGAGACGTGAAGATAGACAAACAGGAATAGACACCGAGCCAGGATCCAAGAAAGGACCATGGACAGAGGTAGGAACAGAGACTGAACCAGATAGAGAGACAAAGATTAGAGGTCGAGGTCCATAAATGTTCCAAAAATAAAGCGTTCTAAGCAATAGCCCAAGTGTCATCTCCCGAAAGTCCGGCCAGCCCACCAATCTGCGGATGATGACGGCAATTGACGTAGGAGGGTTGTAGCCAAGCTCGCTACAACAAAGTAGCAGGGTTCTTTAATGATTCTAATGGTCTTGATGTGTTTTTCTTGAACGATTAGTTTCTTGATGAATCTTGTTGATTAAGTTCAGTCGCAGACTCCCACTTTTGTAACTACACATCTGTTAACTTATCCATATAGTGTAGAAGGATTTATACTACTACTATCAGACTTTCACACTCCAATTTATATACATATAAATCATCGACTAATTGCTTATATTTTACTATGTTTGTTGATTTGATGTGTCTCACTGAACGACAGTGTAGCACTTTGATTCGAAAGATCTACTGGGTGACAGATGCATGTGCTATTTGGCTGCTGAGTAAGAAGACACTGAATCATAGGCATGGCAACTGGTATTCGGATTAAGCCTATGTTCACACTAACAGGCAATGCTTGTAAATGTTCTGGTATGTTTTTGATATTGTTTATTATCTCTGTTGCTGAGTGTTGGTGTGTGTTGTCTTGTATGTTAAAAATTAATACAAAAATCTGTTGCTTTTTGAACTCAAGGTAAAAAGCAGTTTTCCTCTTAACACTGTTCGCCAACACAATCGAATACCTAATTAGTTCTGTTTGTTTGCTTGCACTTAATGATAATCTACTCCACCAAGAGAGATAACGAGATAAAAATAAATGCTCACATGCATTCTTAACATGGTGTTCTGTATTTATCAGCTGCTGTTTTTGTTCCAGCTAGCACCTACTGATCTCATTATTTTTATAAAAATAATAAAATGATAATAATTTGTTCAGTGTTTTTAGTATAATTATTCTTGTTAATTCTGAAGGAATGGGGGCTGTGGTGACTCAAATTGGTTACCGACCAGGAAGACCTGGGCTCAAGCTTCACCACTGACAAGTCCATCACCGCTGGGTCCTTGAGCAACACACTTAATCCGTCATGCTTCAGGGGTGTTATATCATAGTTGACCCTACACTCAGACGCCAAACTTCCAAGATGGGATATGCAAAGAAAAACATTCCACTATACCATATATTGTATGCTGCACAATTAGGCATGTGACAAATAAAATTGGAACTTAAAATTTATTAAGGGAGAGTGAAAAAAACACAATTACACAGTCAAAAAATATTTGACGTTAAGTGTGACGTTATTCTTCACTGGTGATTAGCTGCTGTTCTACATGAACCAGAATTGTGCCTAAATGCGTAAATAGTTATTGACTTTAATATTACATTTAGTGATGTCCAATTACGTTCAACTGTTGTTGTTAATAGGATTTGTTTTCAGCATATGTTTGGAGAGTTGTTGAAGGGGTCCCTTAGGACAGCAGGGCTTAAGAAATAATTTGTTAACTGGGAAACACACACACACACACACACACACACACACACACACACACACACACACACAACAGGGTTTCTATTTAAGGATACCAGGTGAGAGATAAAGTGAAAGCTGTGAAGTCACACTGTTTGAAGATGTCAAAATAAAAAATGT
The DNA here is from genome assembly GCA_026260255.1 of Pseudolaguvia tuberculata. Classification (NCBI taxonomy): domain Eukaryota; kingdom Metazoa; phylum Chordata; class Actinopteri; order Siluriformes; family Sisoridae; genus Pseudolaguvia; species Pseudolaguvia tuberculata. Next base: position 3,267 of record JAOTRA010053493.1, on the reverse strand, counting down.
TTAAAAATGTTCATCCTATCTTCCTTTCAGTCCTTCTATTATTTTACAATTTACTGGATTAACATAAAGTCAAGTTATATTGTTTAAAGTTATAAACATTTTCTATAAATTTGGGCTGAGATGTGTTAAGTGTCTTATTCACATCAGACATTTAATTAAATCTCCCTTTTATTAAGGTGCATCAACCATCAGTACAGCGTTCACAAAAAGTATTTATATAGGTGTCTTCATAGGTAGTAGTACTAGTACTGCTTTGTATGCATTAATTGTAAGCATTAATTAAATATAAGCATTGGAGAATAGCCAAGAAAATGCCTTGTTGCATTGAGGTTAACATGTTGCCCAAACTACCTTTGTTAATCTAGGCCTTATCACATCACAGCGTATGTGAGGTGTATTGTGACCATAGTGGTAGATAGCATCATTTCTGTTGGCCCGAATCTTATCCGAATAAAATGCATATGAAACAGGATTTCCAAGGAGTCACTAAATAATAATTTCTTCTACCAACTACAAGCTGTCAGTTATATTGGATCCTCTATACTATGTAGATCTTCCCAGCACCCTATGCCATAAATTATAAGAGAATGAAAGAAAGAAAAGATGGAGTAGCAGAGAAAGTGTGGTAGCTATACAGTGAAGTATTGTTGGATTTTAAATAAATTATCTTGGATTTTGACTAAACAAGTCTGTGTTCATTAAAATCACCGGATTTTAGGATGTAGTTTGGTAGCCTAGCTATGACTAAGTGTTCTAGTAAAGTTCTTACCAATTAAAATAAAGCTGCCCACATAAACACATATATTAGAGGCACAGACATTGAAAGGAACCAGCAACAATCCTCTGTGGAGCTCACTTTCTAAATGCAGCAAAAGAGGAAGGCAACAGAGTAAGATAAAAAACAAAGGCAGAGAAGAGGGAATAACTTAAGCTAGGGGGAAAAAGAGAAAGACAGTTGATAAAGATGGGGGGGTGTTAATCACAATAAGTGTCACTTCTTGTCCTGTGTGTTGTCATTCAAGAAAGTGTGGTGTGGAGAGGGAAGATGAACGTTTATTTACCAATCTCCAAGTCAAGATTAATGAAGCACATATTCAGTCTCTAGAGTAGGAAAGGTTTGGAGGGCTTTAGTCAATGCTTCACAGAGTTAAGGAAAAAATTAAGAGAGGCAATTTAGAAAGAAAATTAAGAGCACGAGAGGATGGGAGAGACATTGTTCATGATGTATTAAATACGTGGCTGCTGCTTTAGGTTTCAGACCCTTATCGACTAGTTTTTTTTTTCCAGCGAGACTTTTGAGCCTGCATCACACATGGTATTTATCCATATTATCACACTAGGTGACTTATTCACACTGGTGTTCTAGTCAGAAAAAGAGCATGGTTTGCATGACAAATTGCTAATGTAAAAGCTATAATTCGGCACACTGTTATGCTGGAACCGAGACTACGTGTAGGAGGTGGTGTAAGTTGCACTTATTTCTGTGAACATGTATTCAACACGTACTTGGTTGCTTGCTGTTGACAAGGTTATTAGTTTGATTTTTTTGATTTTGATATATTTTATTGATCTCATGAGGGAAAATCTTGATATTCGCATCTTAGTAAGTTGTGGTCAGAGTGCAGAGTCAGCTGGAGCAGGAAGGGTTAAGGACCCTTTTTCAAGGATGCAACAGTGGCGGACTTGAGCTCAGGTCTTCCTTGGTGGTGGTGGGACTTGAACATAGTCTTCCTGGTCTTCTGATCAACAACTCAGCACCTAAACCATTGAGCCACCACTGCCCCTTTCCAATACACAGTATAAAGTATCAAGGAATCTTGCTAACCTCCATGAAGTTGGCCCACCACCCAACAAAAAAAATGACAGAAATAGCTTTAATCATTTATTAGTAGTAGGGGGAAACTGACGGATAATCTGTCTACCAATTGCATTTACAGAATTTGGCAGATGCTCTTATCCCGAGTAACTTACATTTATTTATTGGCTGGGCAGTTAGGGATGAAGGTATCTCAGGTGCTCAGCAATAGCAATTTGGTTGTTCTGAGAATCGAACACACGATGTTTCAATTAGCAGTCCAACACCTTAACCAAGAGGACCAAAGTCCTGCAGATCTAAAAGCATAATTAGTTGGACCACGTACAATGAATTAGAGTTGAAGATAAACTCAGCTGGGTGGTGGTCTTTGAGATGCTGAGTTTGACACCTGTTCCTTAACCACTGCACTGATTCAGACTTGCAAAGATCCATAATGCAGTAAATCAGTTCATTTACAAACAGGCAGAATAACACAGGACAGGCAGGATTCAGAAAACAGGAACACAGGTAATCCACACAGGTTAATCCAAATAGCAGAAACGTAGTAAACACACAGGCAGAAGTCAGTACATAGGCAAACAGTAAAATGGAAAAAACAATACTTCGCAAAGCATGGTAGTGAATGGCTAACTTAAATATAGGGCCCTTTGACCCGGAATAGGAAAGTTAAAAATTTGCCCTTGTGATCGAGTGCAAAATCGCCAGAGTAAACAAATGCAATTAAAGTGATGAGTGTTATACTAATGTGAACTGTGCAGTTGTGAAGTGATCTGTGTAGTTTTGTAAGAACAGCAATTTATGCGGTAGTCTGTGTGTGTATGTATGCATGCGGTAGTCTGTGTGTGCTTTCGTCTGTGAGTGTGCGTTTAGTGTGTCCATCCACTCAGCTTCTCTCTGTGTTGAGGCGTCTGATGGCATGAGGGAAGAAACTGTTACACAGTCAGGTTGTAAGGGCCTGAATGCTCCGGAACATTGTGAGATTGGATCTCCTCCTCTATATCCCAACACATTCAGAATAGTCAATAATTCAGGTTTAGAATGGGTTTATAACTGATTTTGAGATCTGGGGGATTGAAGTATCAAGGCAAAGTGTCCACATTATCGTCTTTGGAACCTGGGCAATACGTGGCGGTAAAATAAAAGCAAGAGATTAAAAGTGACCACCTGGCTTGTCAAGCGTTTAGTCGGTGTGCCCCCTTCAGACAGTAAAAGGTATGCGTGCTGCCCTCTAGTCAATGCCTCCTTAATGGCCAGCAGTTCCTTATTACTCATGTCATAGTTTTGTTCCGCCAGAGTGAGCTTTATACAAAAATTGGCACAGGGTCGTGAACCCTCATGCTGGGCGACAATTGCTCCTACCCCACAGTCAGATGCATAGAATTATGTATTAATGACATTAGAAACTGGATGTTAAGCAACTTCCTGCTGTTAAATCCAGAAAAAACAGAAGT
>JAOTRA010053478.1:0-18341 GCA_026260255.1 Pseudolaguvia tuberculata | reverse complement strand
GACCCCGGATTCGGAAATAAGCGGGTAAGAAGATGAATGAATGAATGAATGAATGAATGAATGAATGAATGAATGAAACTTAAAGATGTGAATTATTCATTAGGGAAAATGTTTTGTGAAAAAGTTTACATGAACATTCACTGTGACATAAAACTGCCTTATAATAGTGCAGAAGCAGATAATACTAATAACTACATCTGATTCAGGAACTGCACTATAAATTTAAACCAATGATAACAATCTGAAATCCACCTGCCGGAAAATTAAATTGGAACTCTGTTGCCATGTGTATTTTTAGCTTGAGTGTCATTATTAGGCAAATGATGTCCCAAATTGGTGGAAACAGACTTTTTGAACAGTGACATGACTCATGAAAATATAATTTTTATTACAGAACTTACTATAAATTGGATAAGTTCTGTTAAACTTCTAAGTGGTGAGAACAGGCTGAGTTAGGGGTATAGAATAGACAAACATTAGAGATTAGGTGTCCTCCTGCAGTGTGTTTGTGAGAAAGAAAAAGACAGGTAAGTGGCTAATGGACAGATTACTCTCCGAACTGCCATCTGGCTCTGTAAAATCTGGCATTTAAAAGCACAGCTGTGTGTCTCAGCTCCTCTTCACTCATTCTTACTCATGTGCACACGTTCCACATGCAGAAATGTTACTCATGGCTATACAGGGATGCACCAAGTGGAGCCGTAAGGTCAGGCACATACATTAGCATACTGCAAAGTGTGATTCATTTAGACACTTTCTGTATTAATTTCAGCATGAAGCATGATACAGGTTAACAAGGGGTTGGTGCATTTATTACAATGGATTCATTTAATATTAGTTCTTAATGGTTTCACTGAAGTGCCTTAAAAAGGTATTCATAACACTTTGTACGATTTTGTCACTTTATAACCACAAAGTAGCACCTAATTTTGAATTGGATCAACAATTCACAGTTTTCAAAATTTTAAGCAAAAATAATGTGAAAAGAGTGGGGTGCATTGTTATTCACCGCACTGTATGCTGATACCCCTAAATAAAATACAATACAATCACTTGCCTTCAGAAAAACTACTTAATTAGTTAATAGAGTCCACTTGTGTTCAATTTAGTTTTAGTATAAATACACCTGTTCATTGAAATGTCATTTGTAAAATAGACTAGTGAACAAAGAGCATCAAGAAGACCAAGGAACTCATCAGACTGGTCAGGGATAAAGTTATGTTTAAAGCAGGGTTAGATTATAAAAAAAAAACATCCTGAACATCTCACGGAGTTCTGTTTAATACATCTGTTTTAATTCCCAAAATGGAAAATGTATGCCACGTCCTCAAATGAATACCAAGATATGGTCTAAAATGACAGAGCAGGAGAGCACTGGTCAGAGAAACAACTAAGAGGCTCCTATTCATTCTAAAGGAGCTGCAAAAATCTACAGCTCAGGTGAGAGATTCTGTCTACATTAGATCCAGCTGTCCATATTTATTTTATTTACACAACTAAGTTGGGAAATTGGGAAGTGGTAGCCTTGTGGTTAATGTGTTGGACTAATACCAAGAAGAACAAAGTTTGATTACTACCAGCACCAAGCAATCAAAATTTTATAATTCCCCTAAGTAATTGGGGGTCAGGGTCCTTGCTCAGGGACGCCGGTAAGGTGTGTATTAACCAATCAGCTTTAAAAAAGCGAAACCTGTCATAATTAATTGTGATGGCACTTTTTGTAATGTAACTATAGATATTATATTATAACATTAAATTGGGTGCATTACAATAAATCAGCCAGAGAAATTATCAGAGCGGTTGTAATTTAAATAGCCAAGACTTGACACCTTTTGAGTAATCCGTAGTGAGAAATTGTCAGAAAGGGTGGGGTGAGCAGGATCGAGGAAAAAGAGCGCACCCAAACGCAGGATTGGCGGGTTTGAAAAGTCCATTTTATTAAGGAAAATGTCATGCCCTGCCTGGATGTCGCCGCTGCCCGTCCACCTCCAGACCGGAGTTTTGCTCTCGCTCAAGGCTTCGCTCTTCGCTCACCTGATCAACATTTCCGCTAGGATTCTGGCCCTTTAAATAGCGGTGTTTGTCCCCTACTCCCTCGCTCGGCCTCTCGCTACTCACCGTAGTCTTGCGTTATCCGGCTCATTGAGATTTTTCCTGAATCCTGATATCTTGCCTTGTTAGTCTGTTTCTGAATTTTTGCATCTCGTAAAATTCCTGTTTTTGATTTTTGGTCTTTTTTTGTTTTTTTCTTGTTTTCTTTTTGCCCGCTTCCGAATTTTTGCTTCTTGCCTTTTTGCCTCTGGAGGGTTTTTTGCCTTTCAAATTTTTTTAGATTCCGTTCGCGGCCTTGTGGGATGTTAATGCCACCTGTTGTTTAAGTTATGCCTCCTTTACCAGTGAGATGCGGCAGACCTTTGATCGTTCCCTTACGGGAGACAGGCCGCCCAACAGCTGCTGCAATTACGACAAGGTTCCCGTTCTGCCTATGACTACGCTATTGAGTTCCGCACTCTTGCAGCCTCGTGTGGGTGGAATGAACGTGCCATGATAAATGTCTTCATTAACAGACTGAATGATGACATCCAAGACCTGCTTTGCTCTTGAGACCCTCCGGAAAGCTTAAAGAAGACCATGGACCTAGGCGGCAAGATCGACGCTCGTAGGAGTCAGCGAGGTCAGGGGGTTAGACTCGCGGAGGGCATAGTAGACACACCCGAACCAATGCAAGTAGGGCAAACTCAGATTTCCTTGGAGGAATGCCTGCGCCGTCGTAGGCCGGGGGTCTGTTTCTACTGTGGCAAGGCCGGCCACCTCCTTCAAGCTTGTCCAGTAAAAGAAAGGGTCTCCTAGGGGGGTTGAGGGCCCTAGGGGACCATGACTATGAGTCCTCAACCAGACCGTGCCTAGACGCTCACATGATCCATGGTTCTCGCCAATTTCCGACATAGGCCTTCATTGACTCTGGCTCCGATCAGAACCTGATATGCGCTTCCAACGCAGCTGAACTTTGCATCCCGGTGCACGCTATGACTCACTCCTACCAGTTTAAGCACTAAATGGTAACCGTCTGGCTGCCATCACACACCAGACGTGCCCAGTACAGCTTCAGGTCATGGGTGACCACACAGAATGGATCACCTTTCTGGTCATGAGGGGCTCTTATGCAGCTGTGGTATTGGGGCGTCCTTGGTTAGTTCATCACAACCCCCATATCGAAAGGACCAGGAACACCATACTCAAGTGGGGGTCATCCTGTCTTCATGCTACCCCCAACAGCACCGATACAAGCATGCACAGGGAGGAATTTCCAGACCTCTCCAAGGTTCCGCCGGAGTATGCAGACTTGAGGCTGGTCTTCAGTAAGTCTAGGGCCGTCTCACCCCCCCCCCACCCACGTCCCAATGATTGCCCCATAGATCTGCTCACAGGCACCTCTCATCCTCTGGGGAGGTTATACTCGCTGTCAGGCCCTGAGACCAAGGCCATGGAGACCTATATTGCCGAATCTCTGGCTGCCGGCATGATCCGTCCTTCGTCCTTCCCGGCTGTGGCCGGGTTCTTCTTTGTTAAGAAGAAGGATCAGTCTCTGCGCCTTGCATTGGTTACCGGGGTCTCAACGACATCACTGTAAAGAACCAATACCCCCTGCCTCTCATGCCTTCTGCCTTCTGCCTTTGAACTTCTCTATTTTCACCAAACTAGATATCCGTAATGCATATCACCTCTTATGTATTAGAGAGAGAGATGAATAGAAAACTGCCTTCAACACTCCCTCTGACCACTATGAGTACCTGGTTGTTCCTTTCGGCCTCACCAACGCCACAGCTGTTTTTCAGATGCTCATTAATGACGTCCTGAGGGAGTTTCTGAATCGCTTTGTTTTTGTGTATCTGGACGATATCCTAGTCTTCTCCCGATCTCTGGATGAACATATCAGTCATGTTTGTCAGGTGCTACAGCGTCTCCTGGAAAACAAATGATATGTAAAGGCGGAGAAGTGTGAGTTTTACCGGACCTCTGTCTCTTTCCTAGGGTTCAGGGTTGCCCCCTCAATTTTAGAGATGGAACCTGCTAAGGTTACTGCTGTCAAGGATTGGCCCATCCCATCATCTAGGCAAGCTCTTCAGAGGTTCCTCGGTTTCGCAAACCTTTATAGGAGGTTCATCAGGAACTTTAGCTCTGTTGCTGCCCCCTTGCTGGCCCTGTCTTCAACCAAGTTTCTGTTCAAATGGAACTCACAAGCCGCCCAGGCGTTCGACCACCTTAAGGAGCGGTTCACCTCAGCCCCCATCCTCACCATCCCAGATCCTACCCGCCAGTTCATTGTGGAGGTTGACGCCTCAGAGACAGGCATAGGAGCTGTTCTGTCCCAAAGAAGCCTCAGCGACAACAAGGTCCATCCATGCTCTTACTACTCCCACCGACTCACGCCTTCGGAACGCAATTATTCCATTGGCGATAGGGAACTTCTAGCCATTAAGAAGGCCCTGGAGGAATTGAAGCATTGGCTGGAGGGGACTGAGCAACCCTTCTTAGTCAGGACTGACCATCGCAACCTGGAGTATCTAAGAACCGCCAAGAGATTAAATGCCTGTCAAGCCCGTTGGTTGTTGTATTTTTCCCATTTTAACTTCACCATCTCGTTCCCTCCTGGCTTCAAGAACATCAAACCTGATGCACTGTCACTAAAGTTCTTGTCTTCCCAGGAGCAGGGGACTCCTGAAGCCATATTGCCTTAGTGTCTGGTGGCGGCGGTTACCCTCGATATAGAGTAGAGGGTCAAGGAAGCTCTGGTACAAGAACCTGGCCCTAGCAACGTTCCTCCCAACTGCCTGTTTGTGCCCAGGACCATGCGGCCCCAGGTCCTGGAGTGGGCACACAAGTCCCGGTTTGCCTGTCACCCAGGGGGCACCCATACCATGTTTCTCCTCAAACATCAATTCTGGTGGGCAGAGATGAAGAGGGACACACGTCAGTATGTAGTGGCCTGTGATGTCTGTGATGCAGGCCCAGCCTTCTCCTCCCCCTCAGATGATCGAAGGTGGAGAAGCTTATACGGTTCGGAGACTCCTCAAAACCCGATGCACTTGGGGACGCGGGCTCCAATACCTGTAGACTGAGAGGGATATGGTCCGGAAGAGAGGAGCTGGATTCCTGCAAAGTTTGTTCTGGATCCTACCCTCATGATGGAGTTTCACAAACGACACCCGGAGGCCCCTAGCAGAACGCCTGGAAGCGTTCATAAAGGGGGAAGTACTGTCATGCCCTGCCTGGATGTCGCCGCTGTCCCGCTCACCTCCAAACCGGAGTTTCGCTCTCGCTCACGCCTTCAGACTTTGCACACCTGATCATTATTTCTGCTAGGATTCTGGCCCTTTAAATAGCGGTGTTTGCTCCCTACTCCTTTGCTCGATTATCACGCTACTCACCGTAGTCTTGCATTATCCAGCTCATTGAGATTTTTCCTGAATCTTGAAATCTTGCCTTGTTAGTCTGTTTCTGAATTTTTGCATCTCGTAAAATTTTTGGTCTTTTTTTGTTTTTCTTGTTTTCCTATTGCCCGCTTCCTAATTTTTGCTTCTTGACTTTTTGCCTCTGGAGGTTTTTTTAGATTCCGCTCGAGCTCTCTCTCTTCCGTCTCCCCACTTCCTGTTTGGATTTTTGCTTTCTCCTCCCTCCGCTATTTTTCCGCTTAGTTTTCATTTTCCAATTATATTGTGGTTCGCGGTTCCTTCGTTTCCTACCCGTTTTTGCTTCTCGCGATCTATTTTCGGTTTCCACCCGTTATTGGTCTTTTCGGGCCCATTTTTGGTTTTCTAAGTAATTCTTCTCCCTTCTTGATTCCTCCTCTTTCCTGTCACTCGGCGTTTGGGTTCTCTGTTCCAGTCTATCCCCTTTACCCTTCGTGACAGAAAAAAGGACTAACAACAACAAAAAAAATAAAAAAAAACAATGAGAGTTTTAAATAAAGAAAAAACCTTGGTGCAAACTTGGTTGGATCATACTGTCAGTAGGGTGGGGGAAGCAGGATCGGGGAAACAGAGCGCACCCAAACGCAGGATTGGCGGGTTTGAAAAGTCCATTTTATTAAGGAAAAAAGGGCTAACAACAAAAAAAATAAATAAAAAAATACGAGATTTAAACTAAAGAAAATACCGTAAAAAAAAGGATGTGACAAAACTTGACAAGACGAGACGAGACAGGATCGCAAACATGAGCTTGACCGTGAGCATGAACATGACATGAAACCCTAAGACATTTAGGGAAAAAGGCGAGATGATCCAACAGCCCCCAGGAGAAAGCCGCCGGCTTATAAAAATGTTCAAATCAGCGCTCAACTAGACTCAGCTGCTAGACACACGAGAGCGCTCAAGCGCAGCTAAGCCCCTGTGTGCGCCGCTGCACACCGGCAGCGCGCTGGAGATGCTCATCTCAGAGGAGGGCGTGACAGAAATTAACAGCATTGTGAAATAAATGGAAATATCTGAAAAAAGATGGCATAGTAGATAGCACAGTTGAGAGGAGAGTTTACATATTCTCCCCGCGCTTGTGTCCCCTGGGCACTTCGGTTTCTTCCCACAGTCCAAAAACATGCAGATTAGTTCGATTGGTGATTCTAGGGTGTAGCCCCCGCCTCTTGCCGTATGTGCACTGGTATAAGCACCAGCAGACCTTCGTAACCCCGAATTAGGGAATAAGCAAATAAGAATATGAAAGAAAAAGAAATGAATGAATGAATGAATGAATGAATGAATGAATGAATGAATGAATCTGAATAAAAGCAAATTTAATTACAAAAAGATTTGAATAATCTTCTAATCCCCGTTCAGAAAGGATGAATCATGTACACCTTCCATTTGTCGCTTATCTTAAGATAATCATCAGCATGACGAATCAAAGACCTAAAAAAGTGACAATGCGCTTTTTTTGGATGCCACAAAATAACGCAGTGTTTTTTTTCCCCAGATGACATTTTATTCAGGATGACTTCTGTTTACATTTTCACAGGAGGATCCAAGGCGTTGAAACCTTCCAGCATTGACAGGACAATCCGTGAATTGTTAAAAATTGGGAAAAAAATGGAATTGTTTTAAAAGACAAAAATCAATGAATGAATGACCTGCTTTTGCTGGAAAGGTTGGATGACTCTGTCTTTGACTCACAGATGAATACAATTGATTTTCTTTTTTTTACTTCACTCATAAGCAAATGATCGACATACTGGTGAAAAGCTCTGTTTTATCACCAGCTGCCACACATCGAGCCATCAAACTGACGTGCTGAAGCGATGAAACAGTGACGAAGCAGTTAAAATGCAGAATAAATAAAGCTGCCGTGTCACAATCACTCAAAGGTCATGATTGATGGATGAATGAAAAGGAACAGCTCTTTCCAGCGACACAGCAGAGATTACTATAATGTTTTGTTTTTCCTTTAGTTTCTTTTATCTGTTGTTTTGTTGAGAAAATGAATGACAGATGAGAAATGAAATAAAGAGAAAAAATGAGAATTGAAAGAAATGAGTAGATTGACAGGTAGATTATATAATATAATACAATGTCCCAGAACTGGTGACCTGTCCAGGGTGTACCCCTCGCCTCTCGCCCTACGTGCGCCGGGATAGACGCCAGCAGACCCCTGTGACCCCGAATTAGGGAATAAGTGGGCAAGAAGATGAATGAATGAATATTATGTTCAAGATAACTTTATGGAGAAACTCATTTGTCCTGATTCAAACCTTTACACTGATCACCTTTGGGATGAACAAAAACTCTGACTGAATCCATGACCTCCTCATTTCAACATTAGTGCCTGATTTCACTACTACTATTGTCGATGAATGAACACAAATAACCACAATCGCATTACACAATCTGGTGAAACATCTATCCTGATTTGTGCGGGTTATTATAGAAGGAAGTTGGAAGTCCTATAGAATGATTAAAAACAAATATTGATGTGATGGGCCACTGTTCCAATAGTTTTGCTTATATAATTTATTTAATTTATATTTGAACCTCCTCTTTCTACACTTTGAGTGTGAGATCTGAAAGAGTGAGTAAGTGTAGAAAAAAAGAGTGAGAGAAGAAAATGCGAAAGAGATTCACTCTCTTCACCCCTTAACAGGAACATGCCCACAGAAACAACACTCTGCCACTTTTATTGGCATCACACTCTCAGAAGATGTGACAAATTTTATCTTGTACAGTACATAGAAAAGCACACATTTTCTATTGTGTGTCAGTAATCTCACCTGAAGGTTCTAATAAATGAAAGTTCGGCATCTCTGACTTTGACAGAAAATGGTATATAGATATAACCACATTACCATAAAACACATAAATCAGTTATTAGAAGGTATACTTATCAGTTATAATGTTTAATGAACACCTGATCCAAGTATAAACTTGAAAGTTGAGGGACACGGTAAAAGTTAGCAGCCGTAAGGCTGCACGTTAAGCTGTGACCAGAAACTTTTTGATAATCTGTTAATCTGTGAAACTGTGAAATTACATTCACTATTATTCATTCACTGATCATCCTGCCCGTCTACTCCCTAATTCGGGGGTCTGCTCGCGCCTATCTCAATTCACATAGGACGAGAGGCAGGGGTACACCCTGGACAAGTCACCAGTCCATCTCAGGGCAACACATAGACGAGGGGTTGGGATCCTATGGCTCACGAGCCAGGTGTGGCTCTTTTGATGATTGCATCTGGCTTGCAGATTTCGGCTTTTCTGCTCATTTCCTGATCAGGGTTGAAGTTGGCTGCAGGAGCAATTGTCCAGTGAGGAATCAGACAGAGCCACTTGCCCTTGTTTAGCGTCGTCATTCCTGGATTTGGTTGCCAGGGTGATGACACATTATTGAAGGTGAATCATTAAAGATAATTAACAATCACAAAGTGCTGTTGATAATGTTTGTTCTTGCTTTCTATTTGTCCCTTTACTTCTTAGTAACTCCATGTTTTGAGTTTGTTTAAGTTTTGGTTTCATTTTGTGTTCAGTCTGGGAGTCAATAAATACGTGTTACCTGCAACATAAATCTGATCTCCGTTAATCCATTCTATGTCCATTATTTTAATTTGGATGATAATAGCCTACATCTGCCATTGCTGGGTAAACAGGTAAAAAGCACCCTTTTGAATCAGTCTAAAAATATATTATATGGCTCTCACTGAAATAAATTTCCAAATATATGGCTCTCTGAGTCAAAAAGGTTCCAGACCCCTGACATAGACAAACAACCATTCACTCTCACATTCCTTCCTATGGATAATTGCCTATCACCAATTGACCTAATCTGCTTTTGGACTGTGGGAGGAAACCAGAGCACCCAGAGGAAACCCACTCAAGCGCGGGGAGAACATACAAACTCCGCACAGAAAGATCCCCAGCCCAGGAATCGAACCCAGGACCTTCTTGTTGTGAGGCGACCGTGCTATCCACTACGCCACCGTGCCGCCCTACATTCACTATTATAATAAATAAAAATACTGTTTATTGAAAGTTATTGTTTCTATAGATATCAGTGTAAGAATCAGTAAATAATAAATTACTTTTTAAATCTTTTGTTGTATTCACAAGACATATCTGATGCATCCTATTTTTTGCCATTCTCTCAGCTGAAATATCAATTTTAGATAGAACTAATATGGCCAAAAGATACAAAACGTCCTAAATAAGATGTATAAACAGCATGCTAAAAATATGTAGATGAAGGGGGAAAAACAGGAAATTATGTCACACTTGGGGAAAAAAGGGAATCATGCTAGTTGCTAAATGTTTGGTGTGATTATCCATTAATTCGTCTTTAATACCATGTTATGGACACTCTCCATTCTGAGTTTCAGACCTACTGAGTCTGAGACCTACCATTAGGCTGGTGACAAACACAGGAAGTCTAAAATAGAAACAGAAACAAGAAGTGAAAGGGGAAAAGTAGCTGCATTATATCAGCGTAATAAAAGCCTTCTATGAATAGAGAAAAAGGAAAGATGAGAATGAACAAATTAATTTACAACTATACAACCTTTTGTTGAGTTTGTTTGTTTTGGTATCCATTTCCTGTTCAGTTGGAAGGCAGGGATCACAGGTCACAGAAGAAAACTGGTCTGCAGCTTATGTGTACCAGCCCAGTTATATAGCAAATATTTAGTGCTGATTTCTTTGTAAATTAAAAAAAATGAATACAAAACCAAAAAAGTTGGGACACTGTAAAAGTTCAATATTTTATTCAGACTCCATTTTCCGTTGTCAGCTAAAACTCTATTGGTCGAAAAAGAAGCCATATCTAACCATGATCCAGAAACACAGATGTTTTCTCTGGGCCAAGGCTCATTTAAAATGGACTGTGGCAAAGTGGAAAACTGTTCTGTGGTCAGACAAATCAAAATTTGTTCTTCTTGGAAAACTGGGACACCATGTTATCCAGACTAAAGAGAACAAGGACAACGCAAGTAACAACTTGTATTGTAATAACAATCAGCGCTCTGGTATGGGCGGCTTACACATCTGGAAAGGCACCATCAGTGCTCAAAGTTATATCCTTTAAGTACTAGAACAACATATGCACCCATGCAGACGTCGTCTCTTTCAGGGAAGAGCTTGCATTTTCCAGCATGACAATGACCACAGACTGCATTAATTACAACAAGCTGGCTGTAAATGTGAAATGGCCAACTGCAATCCATATCTTGTGGATATGTTAATTTTTAAACAATGTTAATTGTTAATTTTCCATCTTGGAAAATGTGACAAAGAAGACCTAAGACACTTGTCCAATTCTTGTCTAATACAGGCTTCTAGTTGTTCAACATTCAGATTCCTAAACTTGAGCAACATGTCTCCTTAGTCCCCATATGTTTGCAGACTGTTATAAAAAGAAGAGGGAATTCCACACAGTGGTAAACATGGCCTTTTTTGAGATGTGTTGATGCCATGAAATTTAAAATCAAATAATTTTTCCCTTAAAATGATACATTTTCTCAGTTTAAACATTTTATATATCATCTATGTTGTAATCTAAATAAAACATTTGAAATTTGAATCCTCCATTGTCACGCCCTTCTCTGCAATGAATGTCCCCGGCGCGCTGCCAATGTGCAGCTGAGTCTCGTTGTGCACTAATTGCGCACGCTTTATAAGACGGTAGCATTTCTCCTAGGGTTGTTGGATTATTGACCTTTTTCACCTTTTCACACCCTTTCATGCACTTTTTCACACTTTATGCCCTCTTTCGTGATTCTCTCGTCTCGTAAAGCCAAGTCTAGTATACTAAATAATTCTTGTTCTCGTCATGATCGTGTAAGTTTTTTGATCTCGTCTCGTCAGTTAAGTCAAGTCTGTTTCTCATTTTGTTTTGGTCTCTAGAGTTCTTGTTCTTGTTTTTCCTTTTTTTAAAATTATTTTTACGTTAATAAAATGGACCTTTTTTTCTCTGCCAATCCTGTGTTTGCTCCTTACCCCCGATACCACTACCCGCTCCCTTCATGATATCCACGTGTTTGCATTCTGTTTATTCACAATTTAGACAGTGTCAAAACTTTGACTGCTGCCTCTTGTAGACAGGTACATCAAACAAACTAACATGCTTAGTAAGGTCCAAAACAAACAATACTTGCATACAGAGCATAGCATACTACGCCCTGTGACCCGGATGAGGAAACGGTACATCAAAACTCGGGTAAAGGCGTGAAGCACCTGTTACAATGGTCAAAAGTATTTGGACACCTGTATATTACATCTGTTTCTTTTACATCCTATTCCAGATGTTAATATCACTCTTACTCATGTAATAATGTCCATACTAGATTACCCTAGATTGTGACTAAGATACTAATATTGAGGTGGGGAGCTCTGGGATGCAGTCAGTGCTTTAGATTCAGGTTGGGGTATATATATAAACAGAATAAACAGAATAAAGATGAATGAATATACAGAAGTGTAAAGATAGTGGGTGGTGAAATTTAATGAGAGTTTGTTAAGGGTGGTGCAAAGATGCATGGTGCAAAGTGCAAAATTATAGGAGGAAAGTGACAGTGCATTGGAGATTATTGTCCCTGGATTAGCTGTTCAGTGCAGAAACAGCCACAAAAAAGAAGCTATTTTTTAAGTGTATTATTTAGTCTATTTCAGGCTCTGAGACAATTGTAGCGTCTGCCCGATTGGAGAAGTGTAAATAGTCTGTAATCGGTTGTGAGCAATCTTTGATGATGCCCCACGCCCTTGGCAAACAGTGATTACTGAAAATGTTCTCTAAGCTGGGTAGTTCAGTACCAATGATTCTTTGGCCAGTGTCGGAACTCAGGGGCCCCTACCCTGAGGTGACACTTAACGGGGAGGTCTTCTTCAAGGCAGATGATTAGCAATCAGTAATACTCATACAACAACACTTAAGAAATTGAAATCTCAGGCAGAAGTGAGAAGGAGCAAAAACTTATCTTTATTTGGAGCAAGTTGAATCCCGGCAAAAAACATCTAAGACTTCAGCAGTAGGAAATCAAAAAAGCCCCGTAGCTTGTCAGATCATGCACACGAGCGAGAGCCAGAGCCTAGTCGCACCAAAACACCAACCCTGATGCGAGTCGACTGACTATCCTGCTGAAAATCCCCTTTTTAAATAGCCCTCTAATTCAATATTCATGACTCAGTTTTTTAATTTCCGAATATATCACACATATTTTTAAATCACTCCCCTCTTTGGAAATTTCCCAATAGAACTCAAATCACTCAATATTTGGGTGACACCCATTATCACGCCTCCCCAGTCGGTTCCCATTAAAACACAAATCAATAATTTATTTCATATTAGATAACCCTGGAATTTCCCAATAAAACCAAACTGAGCTCATTATAATTAAAAAAAAACTGCCATTATTAAAAGTCCATCTCCTGCTAACTCAGTACACTTCAGCTATCAACCATCCAACTGACAACTTCTTCAAGATATTTTCTACCAGTCTAGAATGTGTAAGTTTTTCATTTTTTCATAAGTGTAGTGCTTAAATGAAACGTGAAATTGTACAGGCTACATATTTCTGCTTAATGTGTTTTATTAACTTCATGCAATAATGTATTAAACTATTACCCCAGCGTGTTAGTATGTGTTATCTCAGTTTAATATTTCATGCTTATGTTATCACACCATGACCCATTGTCATTATCTTTCCCCTGAGACAGCTCAACTGGTTCTTTTGCATTTTACTCTGTCTTTACCCATGGGTTAATCTTTATTTTTCTCTTGTTTTCCCAGCTCGTCCCTACCGACGGTCTCGTTCAGGCCTCATTCATCATTATCAGCATTTCCAGCTGAGAGGTCTTAGCTTTGAACTTGCTTGTTTTCTGGAGCGCTTGTACGCTGTCCCTGACCCCAACTATCACTGTACCCAAATAAGGTTCATCCCAGAGACGCAAGATGTTGCAACACAGACAGATCCTATTCAGTTTGGCGCCGTCCCTCTGTTTCACTTTATCCCATCTGTGTCTGCTCCCCATCAATCTCCCACTGGAACTCCAGATTACACCCCCACATCTCCCGTCGACACTGAAGCTGGTCCCTCTCAACCTTCCATGTATGAATGGTATGACAATGAATAAAATAAATAAAACTGTCTCCCTGAGAAGCACTGAGTCTGGGTCATTGTGTCCTGTGTCGTTTTATTCTCTTATGTGTGTGTTAGTGTTTTCTACATGCATATTAATTCTACATACATATTAGGTTAATAGTGAGTACATACTGGCTATATAAAGTGAGTATAGGTAGAATATATCCTACATGCTACTTGGTTGCACTTGGTTACATGTTAAATTGATTATGTCGGTGGCACATGCTTTTGCTTACTTTTCCTAATTCCCTAATTTTAGTGCTACCTTAGTTATAACAATAATATCTTCTATTTTCATATTTAAACTCTCCAAGACCCTACAAAATTAACACACCAGTTTTCATCACCCTCTGAAGGGCTTTATGGTCCGAAGCAGTGCAGCTGAGATGCAGTTTGTGAGGATGCTCTCAATGGTATAGTGGTAAAAGTTCTCCAGTATCCTGCAGGACAGACAGGACTTTTTAAGTCTCCTCAGAAAATATAGGTGCTGTTGTGCCTTTCTGACCAGGATAGTAGAGTTTAGACACCAGGTTAGGTCCTCAGAGATGTATATTCAAAGGAACTTAAAGCTGGGTACAAGACCAGTGAGGTGAGGACCAGTCTTTCGAAGCACTTAGTGATGACAGGTGTGAGTGCAATGGGACGAAAGAGAATCGTCAGCTCCATCCATCCAAACTTTAACAGTCCTGATAGTGGGTTTCACATGTCTAATGAGAGTACTTGGGCAGTAGGAACAATGAGAGATGGTCTGATTGTCCAAGGTGGGGGAGGAGAATGACTCTGTAAGCATCAGCCACATTTGTGTATTCAGGATCTAGAGTTCTTTGTTCCCTAATAAAACAGGACAAATTTGCAATTTTGGCAGCACAGATTTTAAATTGCAGTGATTAAAATCCGAGGGCAGCGCGGTGGCGTAGTGGACAGCACAGTGCCTCACAACAAGAAGGTCCCGGAATCTTTCTGTGTGGAGTTTGCATGTTCGCCCTGCGCTTGCGAGGCTTTCCTCCGGGTACTCTGGTTTCCTCCCACAGTCCAAAAAGATGCAGATTAAGTCAATTGGTGATTCTCAATTGTCCATAGGAGTGAATGTGTGTGAATGGTTGCTTGTCTATGTATTGCCCTGAGATGGACTGGCGACCGGTCCAGGGTGTACCCATAAGGAGATGAATGAATGAATAAATGATTCCCCAGCAACAATTAAGGTTTCGTCGGGATGCACTATCTGCAGTTTGTTAATAGCAGAACTTAGCTCTTCCATTGCTATGTTAACTTAGCATCTGGGGGGACATACACAACTATTACAACAACGCATGTGAACTCACATGGTAAATAAAAGGGTCTACACCTAATGATCAGGTATTCAAGATCAGCACAACAGTGAGCAAATACAGTGACATAGACAGTGCACCATGTTTTGTTTACATAAATGCATAAGCCACCACCTCTGTTCTTACCCAGCACTGGTTGATATGGGTTTAGCTTTAACTTAGCCCGAAGTCCTCCTCGTTTTCCTTGTTTCTGTTTTCGGTCTCTACGCCTGCGCTGAACACGTCCGGTCGGGATAAAAGGCTCGCTGTATTGCGGCTTCCTAAAGAGCTCCGGTGTTATTTGTTCAGATGTGTAAATAAAGTCTGAAACAGAGTTTGGCAGATGCGATTAATGTCTAAAAGTGACTGTCTGTTGAATGTAATGCTCGCATGACAAAATCGAGCAAGTAGGCAGGATAATAGTCCGTAAATAAGCACAAATACTGCAATTTTGAGGAGACGCTGAACCTCGTGATGTGCACTTGCCGCCATCTCATCTCAAAATACATACACACTTGCACATTAATTTCTGTTCATCCGAAATGAGGATGGGTTCCCTGTTGAGTCTGGTTCCTCTCAAGGTTTCTTCCTAATACACTCTAGGGAGTTTTCCCTGCCATCATTCTGTAAAGCTGCTTTGAGGCAATGACTGTTGTATAAAGCGCTATATAAATAAAATTGAATTGAATTGAATTAAACACTTGTGGGAGTAAATAAAGACAACCAGCCCAAAACAATCAACTCTTTCTAGTGTAACAATGGCAGTTCTTGACGATCACCGCAGGAGAGCGCCCTCACCCAAGTTCTGAAAATCTGTTTCCGATGCCGGGACTTAGGGCATGGTCAATGTATTTCAGTGCACACCATACAAGAGTCATGTGTGAAGTATTGTTTGTTTTAACTTACCGAGCGTTTAAATGTTTTCTATCTTCTTAACTTTCTGTTTTTTGACTTTTTGACTTTGGATACAGATTTGGATTTTGCCTTACGATTTTGGATTCGACTATTTTGCATTTGGCTGCGTTCTAAAGTATTTTGGGTTTTGGAACTGTGTTGTCTGCATTCATGAATCTGGCTAATTCTACAACATTACAGAATATTTCACTACCCACATGTCCAGAAGTAATCAGTTATTTGGTGGATTCCCTAACTGCATTGAACTTCCATTCACAGACACTACAAAATCTACAGGAGCAGGTGAACACATTAACTACCTCAACTGCCATGCCAACACTGGCTTCTCACATCGCCACTTTTACAGCTCTCCTGGTCAAGTTGAAAGACATCCTGAGAAATGCATGGGTTTTATATGGAATTCTTTTTCTTTTTGAAAATGAGATTCCCAAACAAGAGGAAGAAATGACCCTGTTTATTGTTGCTTTTAAGGGACATGCATTAGACTGGGCAGCAGAGGGTTGGGAGATGGAGATTCAAACCTTCAATCATCTAGCGAGCACTTTTTTGACTTAAGGAGGTTTTCAAACATTCAGCAGATGGCTTGGACGTGCCCTTCAGACTTGCATCTAAAACAAGGTATGCAATCAATTGCTGATTACGCAACCATGTTAGAAACACTTGGAGTGCAAAGTGGGATGACAGGGGTTGCACGTAAATTGTTGTTTAAGGAAGGCCTGAATAAGGATCTTCAAGTGGAATTTGTATGTTACGGCAAGTCAGACTCCTACTGTCCCGTCCTCCTCTGGTGTGAGCGTCTCCAGCGCGTTGCCGGTGTGCAGCTGAGTCTCGTCTTGTGCTGATTTGCGCGTGGTTATAAGCCGGCGGAATTCTCCTGGGGGCTGTTGGATTATTTTTCATCTTTCGCCCTTTTTCCTGTATGTATGTATCTTTTCAAGCCAAGTTCATGTTCATGTTCTCATTCTCGTCTCGTCTCGTTCTTGCCTTTTTTTCCCTTCACGGTATTTTCTTTAGTTTAAATCTCGTTCTTTTTTTACTTTTGTTTTTTGCCTTTTTTTCAAATAAATGGATAATTTAAACTCGGCAATCCTGCGTGTGGGTGCGCTCTTCATTCCTGACCCTGCTCCCCCCTCCTTGCCTGACACCTACAATGACTTCATTCAGGGAGCCATCCGCACAATGGCTTATGGGAAATCATCCCACTTTGCTTAGTGCCCTAAGTGTTCGCGAGACATTAGCCCTACACCTCACTACTCTGAACCTGAGCCGATGCAGGTGGGTGCTCCGGTTGAGTTCAATTTAATTGATGTTCAACAAATAAAAAATGTTTGTAAGACAAATAAATTATTAATTGTGTCTTATTAAATATCAAGTATCCCTCTCTACCAAAGTGCTGTTTGTAAATTAGTTGGTAAATGTTTCTTTGCTATTCCAAGATCTCTACCAGCACAGTTGTTGGATGAAAACAGCCATTCGGACAGACCAAGAAGAAAAATGGGTTTTGCTGCAGCATGGTTGACCTACTATATGTTTGGGCAGAGATGAATTGACTACACGGCTGAGTCTGGTTTGACTCAATGATTTTTCTCCTGTAAGGTGGCGAACTAAGCTTCGCTCCTTTACTCAGCGTCAGCAGATGAAGCACCGCCCCCATGTTTAGCATTGTCATCCTGGCAACTAGGTTGCCAGGGGGATGATGTAGTATTTAGGGTGACGCGCCGATAGGGATATTTGTGGGTTATTGAATGTACGGAGTGGATAGTATTGTTGGAAGTTTTTTTAATCTTGGATATCTTGGAAAGTTTGGTATATAATCGCGTCTTGTCGAACTTATGTATACAGATGTGTATATATCTTCGTTTTGTTTCTATTCATCTCGTGTTTAGTGTTCGTTTACGTATCTTCATGTTTTGTTTTCATGGGCGCTCACTGTATATATATCTGCACCACCTCCCAAAATAAAACCTTCAACTTCACTGCATAAATGGATCCGGCTCTCTTCGTTACCCTCACCTCCTCATCTCCATTCTGTCACCGATGAAGGTTCCTTGGTGCTGTCACCTTTGGCTTGCTTAGTTAATTTTTTCCTTTATTGAGTGTTCAAGTGAAAGTTTATTATTGTTTATTTATCATGTATTTCTGTAAGGCTGCTTTGAAACAATCACAGTTGTTAAAAGCTGCAATATAAATAAACGTGACTTTTTTACTATGTGGCATATGGGAAAAATACATGGGAGATGTGTGGGTTTAATGTTCATGGTTGCATAATATTCAGTTGTTTACTCTTTACTGATAGTGATTCTGCAGCTAGTTACACACTTTCTCTCTCTTTCTTATTGTTGTGTGTTTTCACTTGACAGACAGTCCCATTTTCGGAGATGAGATAGGCACTTGTGACGGGTATTAATAAGAATGTTTATACATGTTTTGAATTAATGTACTGTGATGGACTGGCGACCTGTCCAGGGTGTACCCTCTGCCTTTCGCCCTATGTGTGCTGGGATAGGCGCAGC
>JAOTRA010053471.1:0-14249 GCA_026260255.1 Pseudolaguvia tuberculata | reverse complement strand
ATCACATGTTCAGTAAGCTACGATCAAATGTTCAGTACACTACAATCACATGTTCAGTACGCTACAATTACATGTTCAGTACGCTACAATTACATGTTCAGTACAATACACTCACGTAATCGAATGTAAAAAAAACCCCATGATTTTCTCATTCAAATATTTCTCCTTTGTTCCGCTAATAAAAAATTGCACAAATTCAGCCTATGATGAGTTTTCAGTCTCTGGTGTGAAAAAAAAACAATCACCAAGGTCACCATTCACCAGGCAAAAAGAATTTCAGGCAAAAGTCTGACTTATAAAGTAAACCACATTATTTGCTTTAGTTTTTCCATGATTTTTTTAAATTAAGTCACGTTATTTTGTACTACATCATTCATTCATTCATCTTCTAACCTGCTTATTTCCTAATTCTTTGTCATGATGGGTCTGCTGGAGCCTATCCCGGCACACATAGGACAAGAGGCAGGACAGCAGTCCATTGCAGGGCCACACATAGACGAACAACCACAAACACACATTTACCCCCAATCGGCAATATAGAATCACTAGTCAACCTAATGTAAATGTTTTTGGATTGTGGGAAAAAACCGGAGTACCCGGAGAAAACCCATGCAAGCACTGGGAGAACAAACTCCGCAAAGAAAGACCCTCGACCCGGGAATCTGAGGCAACTGTGATAACCACTATGTCACCATGCTGCCAATAATTAAAATAATAATAATAAAAAAAATAGCGTGGGTTTAATCCTCTGATGGTCTCCTGAACTCAACCTTCTAGATCCTTAACCCCTTCTGACACTCCAACATCTAAGCCTTCAATAACAGCCACAACATATGCAATGGGGCGGCGCGGTGGCTTAGTGGTTGGCACGGTTGATTCACAACAAGAAGGTCTCGGGTCCGATTCCCGGGTCGGGGATCTTTCTGTCCGGAGTTTGCATGTTCTCCCAGTGCTTGCATGGGTTTTCTCCGGGTACTCTGGTTTTCTCCCACAATCCAAAAACATTTACATTAGGTTGACTGGTGATTCTATATTGGCGATTGGGGGTAAATGTGTGTGAATGGTTGTTTGTCTATGTGTAGCCCCGCGATAGCCTATGTGTAGCCCCGCCTCTTACCCTGGGATAGGCACCCTGAATTAGGGAAAAAGCTGGTAAGAAGATGAATGAAAGAAAGAAATAATGAATGAAAGAAAGAAATAATGAATGAATGAATGAATGAATGAATGAATGAATGAATGAATGAACATATGCAGTGAATTATTTCTCTAATAATATTGTTTAATCCTTTGGAAGCTTGATTTCTTTTTCTGGCAGTAGATGCTTGGATATCATTTCTCTGTTTGGTATATATTTAGCACAGGTCAGAACGAGAAAGTTAATTCCAGTGGTTCCATCGTACAGTGGTGGCTCAAATGTATAAGTTGCCGAGTTGTTGATTGGAAGATTAGGAAGACATGGACTCAAGTCCCACCACCGCCAAGCAAGACCCTTAACCCCTTCTGCTCCCTGAGCTCTGTATCAAAACTTCGTTGTTATTTTATCTCTTCAGGTATGTGAGAAATAAAAATTCATCTTCTTACCCGCTTATTCCCGAATTCGGGTATATCCTGGCCAGGTCGCCAGTCCATCTCAGGGCAACACATAGACAAACACCCATTCACTCCTATGGACAATTTAGAATTACCAATTGACCTAATCTGCATGTTTTTGGACTGTGGGAGGAAACCGGATTACCTGGAGAAAACCCACACAAGCGCAGGGAGAACATGCAAATTCCACACAGAAAGATCCCAGTCTGGGATTCGAACCCGTGACCTTCTTGTTGCGAGGCGACCGTGCTATTCACTACGGCACCGCGCCGCCCTTAAAATAAAATATTATAAGTAAAAATGTTGTTCTCTCAGCGTTTGCGTGGGTTTCCTCTAGGTACTCCAGTTTCCACCTACAATCCAAAAACATGATTGGAAGGTTGATTGATGATTCTAAATTGTCCGTAATAATGAATGTGTGTGTGTGTGGTTGTTTATCTATGTGTGGCCCTGTGAAGGACTGGCAGTCTGTCCAGGGTGTACCCCTCTCGCCCTATCTGCGCTGGGATAGGCTACGGCAGAACCCTGTGAATAAGCGGGTAAGAAGATGAATGAATGGATGAAAGAAAATGAAAATTGTGCCAATAAAAAAATGATTGTCTCAGTATAAAAATGAAATAGTATTAAAAAATAGCTTAGCTATAATTGCTATGGCTTAGCGTGCTACATTTCAGTGTAGTGATTGCGTAGCTTACTACAGTTTCTGACTAGCTTGACCTAAACATAATTTAACAGCTAGGAAGCTTGTTTTAATTTATATGTAGTACCTCCTCAATGTCAGCGAATACGTTCTCTTAAATGGTGGTCGTGTCTCACATATTGTGGTGGCGGTGTCTGTTTGCATCACACACGAAAAAGCATGAAACCACATGTGGATAAAAATCTGGAGTACTCTCAACTCTGAATCCTCTAAATTGCTATATCGAGCACAGCCAGCAGTCCCTGGGGAAAGAAGGTGGTGGGTTTTAAAATGTAAACATCTGAGGCGCTTGCTTGTTTGTATACAAAGCTTTGAGTGCTGAAAGGCTCATTTACCCCGGGATGTGCCTACATACTCCCATGGGTGGCTGGTTTGTGTATTAGTGAGGAAGAAAAGTGCATACGGGAGCAAAGATGCATTCGATCGGGTCGCCAAATGTTTGTTTTTTGTGTTAAAAGGACAGTGAGGCTGTGGCGCTAAGACTAACAACCAGTTTGATGGCGAGTGTTCAGGAAACCGGGACTCATTATCTAAACCCCGAATCAATTCGATGTGGATGGTTTCGCTGGTATTTCTTGGGCACCTGGTCCTTGTTGCTTTTTGAAATGCTGACTTGTGCAGGTTTTGCACCCGTACCCAATTAAAATGAGTGAAAATTGCACTTTTTGGCATCCTGTCATTTCAAAACTTTGCTTTATTTGTGTTCAGTTACATATGATGCTATTCTACTGCTTTCAATATCCCACCAAGGTAAAACATGAGGCATAACTTGCCTTGTCATAGCACTTCCCCCGATTTGTGGCTGGTGTTGTGCTGAAATTTTCAGCATTTTATTTGTTCAATGCAATCAGTTCTAAAAAGCCACTATTCAGGTTCTGACCCAACATTTGACCATATTGTAAGCTATGGTTTTAGACTTTTGGGAGAATTAGCTTAACTAGCTATAACTGTTGACTTTACATGTCAGTCCAGCGCCATTTTAGCCAATCGTCTGAAGCTCTGGACATGTGAGATTAACAAAGTACCGTACTTTCCGGGCTCCAGATTGTAAGGCGCATTAAGCAGGCGTGTACAGGGGATTTTATAAGAAGTGCACATCCCAGAAGAGATGCCGACTTTGCCTCCTGGGGCGAGGAGCTCTGCTTTTTGCCTGCGGTCACAAAAGTCACACTAAAACTGATTGATATTTGAGCCACATAAAAAGGTACAAGGTTCAAGGTCAGTAAACACAACCAGAATTAATGTAGAAGGCTCACTGGAATTATAAGACACACTGTTGATTTTTGAGAAAATTAAAGGATTTTAAGTGCACCTTATATACGGGAAATAGTCCGATAAATGTTTTATGAAGTCCTTAAAAAAAAAAGGCCAAGTTGAAAAAAATGAGTGGTAAAATAATCTATGATTTGTTTAATCATTCAATTCATGGCTTCATAATTCAAGGATTCGAGTGTCTTTTGCCTTTTGTCTTATCAAGCACTGGCATGTCATTAGGAAAATTTGAAGGTCAATATCTCCAAGCTTAGCTGTTAAGGACTGTCAGTTTCTGGCTTTAGCTGAAAGGATTTCTCTTTAGCATCCAGCTCTGGTGTTCTGAATGGTGAGCCCTGTGCTACCATCTTGGACCTTTCCTAAAGCTCAACCAGCAGGACAAGTGTCGTGCCAGCAGGATTAGAGGAGCTCAGTAGGCACACAGTGCCTGGAACGGATCACTTTTTCAGGTCAACTCCAGGACTTCTGCTGGCAAAGAAAACCAGAAAAGAAGGTATCGACGCTTTTGGGCAAATAGAGATAACTAATAAATGTGGAAATCTGGGTTCCTGAGCTGCTGATGCTGTTACAAGTGGTGGATTTTACCATGGGAAGAGGAGGAGCTTTGTTTACTTTAGGCAAAAGTTGAAACGAAGCCCAAGCTGAAACCTCCAGCATTCCGATCCGAGCTGCTTTGGAACTCTACAGGAAGTGTAAAGTTAATTGCAGTTGGCGAAACGTTCAAACAGAAACCCAATAAAAAATTCAACTCTCAGGAGCTTCTCTGCGTTTATTCCTTCTGTTATGTTAGCGTTTTCATTGTTCATTGACCTTTTGATAGCTGTGAGTTCAAGTCTATAAAAGCTAGTATAAAACAGGATTCGGCAAGGTTCCATCTCCTCCTCCAGGGTACAGAGAAACGAATGTGAGAACTGAGAGGAGAGAGAGAGAGAGAGAGAGAGAGAGAGAGAGAGAGAGAGAGAGAGAGAGAGAAAGAGAGAGAGAAAGAGCGAGCGAGTGCGGCGTCGAGAGGGCGAGACGCCAAGCACGGTAGCCGCTAATGGTGTACATTCTGTTCAGCTGTGACCACACTCCGATTCGACCAATAAAACCATGGCTCTCCATTCTTAGCCTGCAGAAAGTGACACTTTATTGATTAGCCATTGATTACAACGTACTAGAGATGAGGTTTCTATCTCTCTTTCTCTCGCTCTGCTTTCCCTCAGAGTTTTATCCATCTCTGATCATTGTCCTGCCCTTAAGGCATTCTTCTTTTTTTCCTCATGTTGAGTTCTCACCTTTTACACTTTGGTTTACACTTTTAATTTTGCTCAATTTTCTTTTTGCGTGTCTAATCCGATAAATAAAAACTAAGTGTGCAGAGTTACTGTGAGCAAAAATAACAGATGACATCATTGGGTCAGAGGGTCATTTATCTCAGGTATAGTGTCAAACTTTCTTCAGTTAGGTTGGGTTCGGACTCGGAGGAAAATTTTCCATAGACAATTACAGTTCTGTAATTTGGCAGACACTTTTATCTGAGCACCCTTTGTGTTACTCATTTTACTAAGTAGTCCAGTGTTTAAGGGCCTTGCTTAAGGGCCCAGTGGAAAAGGGGTAGCTTACTGGTTAATGTGTTGGACTGATACCAAAAAGACTGAGGTTTGATTCCAACCTCCACCAAGTAACCATTGTGGACCCTAAATCCCCAATTGCTGTTGTACAAAAGACATTACATTTAAGTCGCTCTGGATAAGAGCATCTACCAGATGCTGTAAATGGAAAACGTGTTGTGGTGAAGTGGTGGCTTACAGTTACAGTTTTGGCATTTGGCAGACGCTCTTATCCAGAGCGACTTACATTTGGTCTCTGAGCAATTGTGGGTGAAGGGTTAACCCACAATGGTTGCTTGGTGGGGGTGCGAACCGAACCCCGTCTGATACCAGAAAGCCTGGGGTTCGATTCTTCCCTCCACCAGGCAACCACTATGGGCCCTTGAGCAGTACAAAAGAGATCAAATGTAAGTTTAATTCCATTCCAATTGATTTTGTCACAAACAAGATTATTCACAGGACAACATATAGTGAAATGTTTTTCTTCGTATATCCCATCTTAGTAAGTTGGGGGGGGGTCAGAGTGCAGGGTCAGTTAATGTACAGCGAACCATGGAGCAGGAAGGGTTAAGGGTCTTGCTCAAGGACCCAACAGTGGTGGACTTGATCCCAGGTCTTCCTGGTCTCCCGATCAACAACTCGGTACCTTAACCATTTGAGCCACCACTGCCCACCCAAGCCACCACTGCCCCCCGCCCCCTCAGGAATGTCTTGCTAATAAATACATCTAAATGTAAAGGCAGCTAGAAAATAAACCCACAATCTTCAGATTAGTAGTCCAAGCAGCATGCACCATGCCTCATCAGTTTTCTCTTCACACAAACCCACCCCCACCCCCATGGAATCCTTTGTACCGGTTTAAAATTAAATCAACCAATGCAATCTGCTACGTGTTATAACAGAAACAACAATTATAATAATTATAATCAGTTTTGAGGATGATATCCCAGTTTGGACTCCCTCTTCATTCTCTGAGTGGTTCTGCCTAGTCTTGGCTGCCATTTTCCAGCAATTCACTAGAGCCAGCAGCCGACGAAGAAACAGGCCTCAGGAGCACTCCATTAAATGAGACACCCTTAGTCACTAACCCTCTCACCAGCCGATTGCCGCAATTATGTGTGCAAATGGATTATTGGCGATGTCCTTGTAGCATTTCAGGTGTGGGAAGGAAATGCTGGCTCTAGTGGGACCAGGCCACTTGTGAAGCTCTGAATGAGTCAAGAAAGTAGTTTAATGATTTGTCTGTAATGAGGAATTATCTGTGAGAACCAGATTCGATTGTGTTGGTGCAGTGGGTATCTTCATTTCATTAAAATAATTCAAATTAAACCTTTCATCAAAGTGCTTTTAAAGCCAAACAAAGACCTGTTCTTGTCTCATTTGTCCCGGATCTACTTTAAATATTGACTACTATAAAATGTCCTGCTTTAAAAACTGGAGCAGTAATAAAGTTTCATCATTAAAGCTCCCATATGTGCCATTGTCCAACATGCTCTCCCATGTTTTTAGTTCACATCAAAACCCTCGGAGCTCAAAATCTAGCTGATGGGTCTAATGTTATGTTCCACTGGAGGGTAAAACCAATCAGTGTAGCATGACCTGCAGAGACGCCATCCTTCTGCCATCGTCAGCATTGTGTGTTTTGCCGTGTCTATCGATCATGCAAACTAGTCTGGTGCTGGTCTCTCTGTCGCAACGAGACACCGTGTCCATCTCGACTTTGGTAGCTCTGCTTTTATTAAGCATTAGGTCTGGTTAAGGCAGTTTTGGTTCGGATCCCAGAATTATCTATGGGCTCCTGAGCAAACCCCCCCCTTCCCTAATTGCTCAGATGTACAAAAAGAATGAAGAAGTTGTTCTGGATAAGAACGTCTACCAAATGCTGTAAATGTCAATGTAACTGCTGGGGCTGTAATCAAGGCTTTTTTTTTTGTGATCTTGCCAGAAATGTCTCTGCATTTGATACTATTTAATATTCAAATCCATATTTAATGTTAACAAAACAAACATTCGCAAGATTTTAACAAGAATTGTGATTACAGATTCAAGCAACTGTCAAGCTTTTGCCGCAGTCTGCTTTCCCCTTTGTTATGAAGGTCATTTCTCTGAAACGTCTGACATGGTCTACCACATAGGTAACACTCCTTCATCTCAGATGCCGCTTCTGACATAAGACAGATTTTCTGATGCTCTCTCATATCTCACTGTCTCTCTCTCTCTCTCTCTCTCTCTCGCTCTCTCTCTCTCGCTCTCTGTCTTTTTTTTTCTACACTTTAACAACAAAACCCGGAGTTTCTTTCCCCATCATAATAAAAGTCAGGAGAAGATTTCCTTCATGAATAGAAAGTGGTAATGATTTACAGATGATAAGAGTCGAAAGCTTAAAATCTAAATGATTAAGAATTTAAGACTAAAACTCCTGCACCTTTTAAGACTTTTGGTCAGTACTAAATATAAACCATGGAAGCAATTAATTATCAATGGGAAATTTTTAATCACTAACAAGCATCAAAGCATGTTGACCTAAATATGCAGCTTAGTGCATTAGTCTTAAATGTAGCTGGGTAGAATGAAAGCAGGCCGGGAGCAGGTCAACGACAAGGCTTTAGATCAGCAGAGATCATTCTCACAACGTCTTCCATGTTTTTTTTCTCACCGATCTTCCTGTTTTTGTTTTTTTTTTTATAAAAACTGGAGTCCCAGGCTGGAGTGTAGATAAGACACTAAGCTTGAGGCTTGGCTTGGTCTGAGTTTTATCTCTAATCGTTTTAACCAATCTTGCAGACCTGTGCAGATTTATCGATCTCAATCAACACCAGACTGCAGTAGTCATATCCATGGATGGCACTTGTGTCAACAGGGTTGCCTCACAAACAAATATCAAGTTGTTTCAAATAATATACTTGGGCTACAAAATCGATTATGAGGGTTTTTTTAATAAAATAAAAGAGTTTAGAGTTTGATTTTTGGATTCCGGCAGCAAGGACTTGGCCCAGATGATTTCTCTTTAATGTGTTGCTGAAAAGAAAGATACCTCTGTGGTTATTTGATTTTGTTAGAAACGAATGACTAGGCGGTTATATGAAACATTCTCCATTTAGTTTTCTCTCTTTTTTGGGGAGAGTGATGGATCTTAGAATGGCCCCTTTTGACCAGAATGGACAGTTTGTAGTATTTCCAGCTTTGTAAGTATTTCAGTTTCAATTTTTTTATTCCACTAGATGTTTTTTTTCTTCTTCTTCTTCTTCTGCTGCCTACATTATCCAAAAAACATTCGATGCAACATTACATTTTTGAAGAATACCTTTCAGAATCCAATTAGGTGTGAGTCCTTGCAAAGATACCAAAATTGATTAGAAGTCAGGAGGGCAAGATGATGGTTAGCACCTGCTACCTCACAGCAAATAATCCCCAGGTAGGAGGTCTTTCTGTGTGGAATGTTGGTGCCATGATTCTACTCCGGTTTCCTCTCACAATTCAAAACATATATATTGGGTGAGCGAGTGTGAAGTACGAGTGTGTTATCACCGTAAGATAAGATGTGATCCGGGCATGCCGTTAAAAAAAATATATTAGCCGTCAGGAATCATCTGATTAGCACGGTTGCCTCACAATAAGAAGGTCCTGGGTTCGATTTCCGGGCAAGGGGTCTTTTGGTGCAGAGTTTGCATGTTCTCTCCAAAAACATGTACATTAGGTTAATTGCTGATTCAAAATCTGAAAAGACTCTCAAAATGGCTTTTTAAACACACCTCTTTTAAGTTAACAAAATATAACTATAAATCTGATTACACAGATCCAAGAACTATTCCTAAAGACATTCCTGTCTGGCATGTCTTTCAGTCCTTGTGACCTGTCGAGGATTTGTCCTGCATCAGGATCACGTCAGCAGCCAGTCATCAAGTCACATAAGTCTCGGTTTACAACCAGAACAGTGACAGATAATCCTGATTGCGTTCATGGTGCACTCTGCCAAAAACCTGGAGATGCAACACAATAACAGAGGGTCAGAGAATATTTTTGGTCAGAGAATATTTTTGGAAGGCAAAACCAAAGAAAGAAAACTTTTTAATCAAGTGTTCAGGAGTGATGACAGGAGGAGGATCAGGCTATGGACAAAAAAAAAGATAGAAGTGCAAAGATTTGACAAGGTGAAGGGCAAAAATCTAGCACTCTAAAGACCAAGCTTACATCACAATTACAAACATGTGGGGCGAGAAAAAAAAACATAGTTACCAAGACAGGATCCTCCAAAGGTTTCTTCCTTAGGTTCTTTGTCCTTCACTTAAGTCTTTGAAATAGAAATATCACTTCTAATGACGTCTCGGGGTCATCAGGAGTTTGTGCAGAACCTTCACAATTTAAATTCCACTGTGTGTGTGTGATTGCTTTTCTGCCCATCCACTGATGGGGGCTTTAAGCTTCAGCCGCTCTCCGGAAGTCGTCGTCCAAGCAAGGAGTCAGAACTCATCAGGATGAAATGAGCAGAGAGGCTAGAAAAGGATCAGGGAGGGATTTGGACCGGGGCTTGAGATCACCAAGGGAGACAAAGAAGGAATTGGAATTGTGCCTCGCTGCAACCCCTCTGTCCTTTTTCCCATTACTGCCATCACAGACATTCTGGGTAATTATTACCTAGAGTATAACCTCAATGTGTACTTTATTTAATTTTTCAAATGGTGTCTTGTCCTCTGTGTGTTCCACAGCAGGGAATGAAGGATCAGCCGAAAATGGACAGAAGGAGACATCCACTTGCGACATCTGCCAGTTCGGGGCAGAGTGCGACGTGGACGCCGAGGACGTATGGTGAGTCATAAAGTTTATCCTAAACATTTATTTAGTTTGAATTGTTTGCACGTCTCCAGGTACTCCGGTTTTCTCCCACAATCTAAAAACATGTAAATTCGTTTGATTGGTGATTCTAAATTGACCATAGGAATGAGAGCGTGCGTTCATCTATGTGTGGCTGTTTGTGGCTCTGCCATAGACTGGCAGCCTGTCCAATCCATCTAAATTAACTATAGGAGTGAGTGTGTGTCCAGTCCATCACAGGTGTAACCCCTGCCTCACGCTTTGTGTGCTGGGACTGGCTCCATTAGACCGCCGTAACCCCCAATTAGGGAAGAACCAGGATAGAAGATGAATGAATGAATAAATGAATCAACGTTTTTATAAGGTATAAGGTTGTAATCAAAACATCATCTGTGGGAACAGTGCCTCGTGAGGTGTAGTTATAGATCATATTCTAGACTGTTATACTGAAGCGTACCTGTA
Organism: Pseudolaguvia tuberculata; assembly: GCA_026260255.1. Classification (NCBI taxonomy): domain Eukaryota; kingdom Metazoa; phylum Chordata; class Actinopteri; order Siluriformes; family Sisoridae; genus Pseudolaguvia; species Pseudolaguvia tuberculata. The sequence goes on along the minus strand of JAOTRA010053471.1, from coordinate 3,821 downwards.
ATGCAAGTCCGACTCAGACTCCTCATTGAACACATTTGGGATGAACTTCAACATTAGAGTCAGATCTCACGTATAGTCTTGTGACTGCATGAACACAAATTCTAACAGTGATGAAACACTAGAGGAAATCCTGCACAGCAGTGTGGAGGCTATCATAAGTATAAAACGTAAACTGTATCTGATATCTGGAAAAAACTTCTATTGCCCCCATGGTTAAAGCATACAGGAAACACTTAAGGGTGTCAGCTTTCTGCCAAGCAGACAAGTTTATTAAGGCTACTTGGCTACCACGCCAAGTTGTGAATCTGTTTGGCTGGTTGGACTCCAAGGACACCACTACCCCCAACACCCAGTCTGCCATTAACCTCCAGATTTCATACGGCACAGCAGGGCAAACTTTCTGCATTTGGCTCTAACAAATAAATTTGCTGCTCTTTAAGTAGCCAATGGTGAAACCTAAGGACAGAAAATAACTGCAGGTTATGAGCAAAAGGTACATCACAGGCTAATCAAAAAATAGCTATAAGTGAAAGACTTTATATATATACAATCGTATAGTAGTTAGCAGAGTCGTCTTACAGCAAAAAGTTCCCAGGTTCAATTCCAAGCAAATGGTCTTTCTGTGCCAAGTATGCATGTGCACAACGCACTTTGGGGTTTTCTCCAGTTTCCTCCCACAGTCCAAAAATATGTACATTAGGTTGCTTGGTTATTCTATAGTGCACATAGGTAGTGTGTATGTGTGTGTGGTTGTTCATCTAGACTGTGACCCAGCGATGGACCGGCAATTAGTCCAGTGTGTATCCCTGTCTCTCGCCCTATGTGTGCTGGGAATTAAGGAACCCGAATTAAGGAACAAGATGAATTAAACAATGAATTTAGGAGATATACAAGATGTTCCAAGTGTGCTCTCAGCAGCATTTCAATAGCTTTTTATTTCTTATCTCATCAATTAGACTTCAAGGGAAAGACTGACGCAACACCGCTAATCGATTAGCAAAGATATTCCACAAGACACAGCAACTGGGAATATAATGACATGTTTCATCTTTGCGAAAAGCGATCTTTGTGCTACATCATCAAGAGCTCATTGATATTCAGCAGGTTTTACGCAGGCGCCTCGTCTCGCAACAGCAGGCAATCAGCACAATCAAGCCCTACAGAGGTCATGAGAAATTCTGCTTCGAAAACAGAACCTGTCAGTGGGATTTTTGGAAAAAAAAAGGTTTTGATTTTTATACCAGCTGTAAACCTAAAAAAAGGTTTTCATCCATAAGAATAAATTTAAATTGCCGAGTGGGGAAGGGGGCAATAGTCAGTTTTTAACTTTTTTTTGGTAGCTGAATCCCTTTGACCAAATAAATTACTTACACACCTAATTTTTTTTACACATTTACTAAAAAAAATCTTACTGATCCTTTTTAAGGTTTTGATCAGTAGCATTTATTTATTACGGGGGTTTGCTAGAGTTTAACCCCAACGCACATAAGGCAAAAAGCAGGACAGCCTGGACGGATTGACAGTCTATGTCATGGCAGGACCAGACATAGACAAACAAGCACTCAGACACACTCACTCATATGAGCAAAAAAAACATAATGTACATGTTTTTGGACTGTGGAAGGAAACCAGAGTACTCTGAAAAAAAACTTTTCTGGGAAGTGCGGGAAAAAACTTGCAAACTCCGCACAGAAAGACGCCTTGCACAGGAATCAAACCCAGGATATATACCACTGTGCTGCCCCTGAGCAAAACATACACTGTATAATATGTAAAGTATTTAAATTAAAGCTAATTCCTTTTAATGCCAGGCAAATGTCAAATTGACCACAATATGGCCACAATACTCTATTGACCACAATACTCTATTGCCTTCCCTCTCATTCACACACTTGTACTCAGTCTTACTCCTACTGACTTTCATTCCTCTTCTCTCCAGCGAGTACCTCCACCTCTCCAGATTCTTCTCAACCTGCTCCCTATCCTCACCACAAATCACAATATCATCTGCAAACATCATCGTCCATGGAGACTCCTATCTGACCTCATCTGTCAACCTATCCATCACCACTACAAATAAGAAAGGTCTCAGAGCCGATCCTTGATGCAATCCCACCTTCACCTTGAACCAGTCCGACATTCCTACCGCACATTTCACTGCTGTCACACTGTCCTCATACATGTCCTGCACCACCCTCACATACTTCTCTGCTACACCTGACTTCCTCATACAATACCACAACTCCTCTCTCGGAACCTAGAAGGACGCTGTATGTATAAAATGTTTTAAGCTTTAAATCAAATTGTTTAAAATTCCAGCTGATAAACACAAGAATAACTATTAAAAGATGACAGCACATCCACTGACGTTGTTCTGAGGATACGGGTTTCAAACACACCCTCATTCTTTATTAGGCCATTAGGGAAACGTCTGAGTGTTCTGTGATACGACTATTGGCTCTGTAATGCTGGTTCTCAATCCAGCAGTCGGGAAGAAGAGCATTTTATTAGTGATGGAAATGGGCTTGATTCAAACCCCCCCCCCCTTCATTCCGAACAGTCTCTCCACTCCGGGTTCTCCCACATGAATTACATGCTGACCTCGGCTTAGACTTAAACTGCTATAGAATTAAATCACAGAGAAGCGGCATGAGAGCAGAGATATTACTGCAACAGAATAAGACAGTCTCACCCTCCCTCCCCCTTCTTTTTCTTCTTCTTCTTCTTCTTCTTCTTCCCTCCTTCCCAAGTCATTCTCTCAGGCGCTGAGTGATCATCTGATTTCCTTCCTTGATGCCAGATCCATAGGGAAGCTCTTGGAACACACGTTCGCTTCAGCTCGAACTGAAGATGACTCACTCACCTGTTCTTCCTCTCACCGTGTCTAGTGTTGCATCTTCTATATCCCTCTCTCTCTCTTTCCCTCTCTCTCTCCCTCTCTATCTCTCTCTTCACCATGTTTATTTTCCTCAACCTTGTTTCTATATTTACGTTTATGTTTTCCCCTGTATGTCTCTCCATGTATGTCCTGCATTCCTGTTCTGCATCGTTTTTTACCTTCTCTTCATTCATCTCGCTATTTCTCTCCATTTCTTAAATCCATCCTTCTATATATCCATTTATCTCATTTATTTATCTACCTTTCCATACATCCATTGATTCATCTAATCACGTATGTCTTTCTATCGATCCATCTATCCATACATATCCATTTATCTGACTGTACCCTTTTATTATACCCATCCGTCCATCTTTCCATTCAGCAGTCTACTCATCAGTCTACAGACATGTCTATTCACCTGTGTATTCTTCAATCCATCAAATTAACTTTCTTCCAATCCATCCATCCAACCATCCATCCACCCACTGCTGTCCAGCCTCTCATCTTTTCTGACTTTTACTCTCCTCCTTACATCGGTTCAGTTTCTCATCTGTTCTTGTACATCTCACTCTGTCTGCCTGTCTCAATGCTTTTCTGCCTGTCTCAATGCTTTTTTTGTCTCATAATATATCTTAGTCTCATTTTTTATTTCTCAGTTCCCCCCCCTTTCCCTCTCTCTCTCTGTGCTGTGACAGGATTATAGTAGGAAACAATAGAACGAGGGATTTAAAATGAAATCAATGCTCTGCGCTGCAGTAATAATGTTTTTATATGTCTGTTCACACACAGCACGAGCCTCACAATAAGCGCTTTGTGAAACAAACCAGACTTTGTTTACGAAGATGGTACTGGTCAGATAGTCCTTGTATGAATGTGTGTGTGTGTGTGTGTGTGTGTGTGTGTGTGTGTGTGTGTGTGTGTGTGTGTGTGTGTGTGTGTG
>JAOTRA010053465.1:0-18349 GCA_026260255.1 Pseudolaguvia tuberculata | reverse complement strand
CGGTTTAGAGACAGTGGCGTTGTCAAAAAGACAGGAGGCAGAGCTGGAGGTGGCAGAGTTGAAGATGCTGAGATTTTAAGCATCTTCAACTTCAATATTTGAGTCTAGACCAACAGATATAAAAAAGGTGAAGTCGGGCAAAGGATCACTAATTTCCCCAAAAAGGGGAAAAATATCAGAAAGGAGTTTATCAGAGAAAAATTGCAAAGAGTTTGAAGTTATCATCATTTACAGTGCATAATATTATCCAAAGATTCAGAGAATCTGGAACAATCTCTGTGCGTAAGGTTTAAAGCCGGAATACCATACTGGATGCCTGTGATCTTTGAGCCCTTAGACGGCACTGTATCACAAAAAGGATTGCTACTGTAATGGAAATCAGACCAGGAAAACTTCCATAAAAATTTCCTCTGGGCCGAGGCTCATATAAAATGGACAGTGGCAAAATGTAAAACTATTCTGTGGTCAGACAAATCAAAATTCTAAGTTCTTATTGGGAAACTGGGACACCATTTCATCCGGACTAAAGAGGACAAGGACAAACAAAGTTGTTATTAGTGATCAGTTCAGAAGCCTGCATCTCTGGTGGTATGGGGTTGCATGAGTGCATGTGGTTTGGGCAGCTTACACATCTGGAAAGGCACCATCAATTCTGAAATTATATCTAAGTTCTAGAACAACATACACTCCCTGCATCAATAACAACATCATCGCTGCATAGGAGAAGGATCCGGGTACTGGCCAGCCTACAGTCCAGATTTTTCATCCATAGAGGAAGATGTGAAAAAGAAGACCTAGGACAGTTGAACAACTAGAAGCCTGTATTAGATAAGAATGGGACAACATTCCTATTCCTAAACTTGAGCAACTTCAAGTCCCTCAGTCCCCAGACATGTGCAGACTGTTATAAAAATAAGAGGGGATTCAACACAGTGGTAAACATGGCCTTGTCTCAAACTTTGAGATGTGCTGAGGCCATAAATTTTAAAATAAACTTATTTTCCCCTTAAAATTGTCAATTTTGTCAGTTTAAAACATTTTATATGTCATATATATTGTATTCTGATTAAAATATTGAAATTAGACAATTCCACATTATTGCATTCTGTTTATATTCACAATTTGTTCAGTGTCCCAACTTTTTTGGAAACGGGTTTGTACAAATAAAATTGAATTGAATTGAATATATTTTATACATCTGAGCAACTAAGGATCAAAGACCCTTACTCAAGCCCATCAGTGGTAATTTGCTGGCGCAGGGAATTAAACCCTGAGCTTTCAATTAGCACATCAACATATTGACACACTACTGTGTTACCATTTCCCAACACAGCGTTATGGGATAGTAAAGTGTACATAGCAGGCATATTTTAAAATCCAGGCGGGAGAAGTAGGAAAAAATTTCACATTCACATTTTTTGTAGTATTATGTACCTAGATATACAGCTCCAAAACACAAAAGCTAATTACGAAATTGTTTAAAGTCTTTTTCTGTGATTTATGTGTTTCCTGGTTACATTAACTTTTAGATAATTCATTGGAACCCTTTATCCAGAGTGCCATACAAAAGTACTTTGAGTCTCATTAATAAACAGTTCAGTACTGGTATTGGATCACATGAAGTGTAGCAATGCAAAAACTGTTGAACAGAGCAGCATTGATAAAGAGCAACATAGGGAAAACAAATATTTTTTCCATTCTTGAAAAAATTGATTTTAAATATTAAATAGCAGGTATAAGAAAGAGATGAGTCTTTCTGACAGACAGTGATTCGGCTATTCTGACATTGATGGGAAGTTTAATCCATCTTCTCGGTGGCAGAACAGAGAAAAGTTTTGAGGCTTTGATGTAAGAGGGTGCTTTTCAGTTTTTGGCTATGTAGACAACCATCTGCATTTTGAACCTGATGCAATAGTCTAGTATAAAAATTGCAAAAGAATGTATAAGCAACTGATTAAAAATATATCTTTTTACAGCATGTTAACTATAGTGGATTACATTTTTAGTCGACAAAATTGCATAATACATATAATACTTTGGCAAGGTTTCGTAATGTTGAGCATGGTTGTCTCATAGCAAGAATGTCCCAGGTTCGATTCCCGGGCAAGGGATCTTTCTATTTGGAGTTGTAAATTAGTTCTATTGTTGTTCAAAATTGCTAAAATTGCGAGGGTGTGAATGTTTATGGTTGTTTGCCTAAAAATAAAACATTTTTATATGTATATATAAATATTGATGAAGTCAAATTCTCCTCTACAGATCAACAGAGGAAACATCTCGGGAGGATATTAAACCAGATGGATAGAATCAAGGTACGCTTTAAGACAACAAACTCTGAACATACTTCATACAACCGCCTATTAAAGGGGGTTGAGCCTTAGGCATGCAGAGCATCATCCAGGGTGATCAGTATGTTCTTCAGGTGCAGAAGTCAAGGTTGGTTCAGCCAATTCTGAGACAACATTACCTCAGCACACTGCCGACTGAGGGGAAGCGTAATAGACTGTGTTTCTGGTGGCCGTGGAAGCACTTCACCCTGATGAACAGGCAGTGCTGATTCAATGTAGCTTCAGGTAATCATGACTAGCAACCTTCCATATCTCTAGGGTTCTGGGTGGAACTCAAAACTTCAACTATAGCTGAATAGATCACATGTTTAGAAAACCCATGTGGCAAAGAGCTGACACAAACCTAATTCTTCACAGTTTATTAAAAGCTTCTAAGAGGAAAGATCTGCAAATGATAAAAAATAATAGAGAGGATCGCATTTCCATGAAATATTTTCTTTGTGTTCATGCACAGCCCCAGTGCCTGCAGAGCGCATTCACCTGACCTCAGTGAATGAGTAAATAACTAAGAATGTATGTCTCCCTTACTAAGTGCAAAGTTTACACACTTGGAAATTACATGTGAAGTTAGATCTCAATAGTTAATTCTAGACTAAAGACCCATTTATTTAATCAGGCATTTCAGTGTTCAGTTCTCTTTAGACAAAGGAGCAAATAGATGATACACACTCTCTCTGATCCCTCAGTTGTTTTCAGTGGTGGTCTGGATGGATCTCTCATGTCTGTGCCTCCCTCTGGTTCTTCTTTTAGTTAGGCTGTTATAGTTAAGTTTTCCTTGTCATCGTCACCACCGTCTTGCTCATCAGGGACATATTGTCAGAATTATCATTCACTTGTAAAGCTATTTTGAGGCAATAGCAATTGTAAAAAACACTGAAATACAACTGAATTAAATTGAATGCACTACCCACTTGAAGGTGAACTTCAAATGCATGATGATTAAAATATGCACAATTCAGATCTACAAAGGTAAACCAGTCTCTGGGGCAACACTAAAGGTCTCTCACTCAGAGTACTCAGGTCTAGATATAGACAATATACACAGCCTCCCTTAGGAACAATAAAGAAACTGCAGTAAAACCCACAGAAGTTGCCTGTGGAAAGGTTAATCATTTGTTTTTTCTATCATTTGTTTTCCAGTTCATACTAAAGTATGTATATTGGGCATGAGTAAGAAAGCATTGTCATTTTGGAGTCTATGTTTGACCATTTTTCCAAGTGGCTGCAACCCTCCTTCCTCATGATTCTTGGCCGTTCGGATGCTACAGGCAGCATGAGCAGTGGTGTAAAATCTGCTTGCTGCTGTGGATTTAATTTCATTCATATATTCATTCATTCATCTTCTTACCCGCTTATTCTCGAATCCGGGGTCACAGGGGTCTGCTGTGGGCACACATAGGGCGAGGGTACACCCTGGATGGGTCACCAGTCCATCTCAGGGCAACACAGACAAACAACCATTCACACTCATTCACTTCTATGGACAATTTAGAATCCCCAATCCACCTAATCTGCATGTTTTTGGACTGTGGGAGGAAACCATGCAAGCGCGGGGAGAACATGCAAACTCCGCACAGAAAGATCCCGGCCCGGGATTCGAACCCAGGATCTTCTTGTTGTGATGCGACTGTGCTATCCACTACGCCAATGCGCCGCTGTGGATTTAATTTAATTTATTTAATTTAAATATTTTTGTGAAGATTCACAAAACACCTCCACACACTGTGAGCTGGAGTGCTTGGAGGCTAGACACACAACGCTGCTCACAGAGCTCAAGAGCTCAATATTAAGGAATCACCTGTTGGCTCAACCTCTGCATGAGCCATTTCCAGACAGGAAATATGGTGAATAATGGGTCTGGTGGCTCTGGAACATTCTTAAGTCTGCTGAAAATATTCTGTTTTAATTGCTGCTGTACTGACTTTAATTCTATGGACGATGACGGCATTTATGCATAATTGTCATGTCAGCGGCATTTGGCCAGTCAATTCTGGCAATTCAAAGAATGGTGAAGGCGTAGTGGATAGCACGATCGCCTCACAACAAGACAGTCCCAAGTTCGATTCCTGAGCCAGGGACCTTTCTGTGTGGAGTTTGCATGTTCTTTCTGTGCTGCGTGGGTTTCCTCTGGGTACTCCGGTTTCCTCCCACAGTCCAAAAACATGCAGATTAGGTTGATTGGTGTTTCAAATTGTCCATAGTAGTGAATGTGTGTGTGAGAATGGTTGGTTGTCTGTGTTGCCCTGAAATGGACTGGCGACCTGTCCAGGGTGTACCCCCGCCTCTCACCCAAGTGCGCTGGGATAGGCACCAGCAGACCCCCGTGACCCCGAATTAGGGAATAAGCGGGTAAGAAGATGAATGACTGAATCTACAGTAGTTTGCCAATCCTTATGTGTACTGGTAAAGAAACCACACATTGTTTGCCACATAGTGTTTACTTAATATGTGGTGCTCTGGTAATTTTATTTAAAACAAAGAACAGGAAACTAATGCCTGACAACTTAACAGAACAAACATAAAGACAAAAAATAAATAATGAATGCAGAAACGAAATAACACAGATTTCCAGGGAAATAAAAAGATACACTTGCCTATGAAATGGAGCAGAGCAAACTGAGACAACAAAATCTCAATATTACTTACAGTGGCTTGCAAAAGTATTCATACCCTTCAAACTTTTCCACATTTTCTCATTATGACCACAAACAAATATATTTTATTGGAATGTTATGTGAAAGACTAACACAAAGTGGCCTACAATTGTGAAGTAGAAAGAAAATGAGAGTGAAATTTTTTTTACAAATAAAAAACTGAAAAATGCAGTATGCAAAAGTATTCAGCCCCCACTGAGTAAATATTTTATGGAACCCCTTTTGCTGCAATTACAGCTGCAAGTTTTTTGGGGTATGTCTCAACCAGCTTTGCACATCTAGAAACTGAAACGTTTGCATATGTTGCAAAACAATTCAAGCTGAGTCAAATTAGATGGAGAGCGTTTCTAAATGGAAGTTTTCAGATTTTGCCACAGATTGTCGATTGGATTTATGTCTGGACTTTCACTGGGCCATTCCATCACATGAAAATATTTTTTGTGTTTTGCGGACTCCAACAGGTTTTTTTTTCTAAGAATGCCCTGAATTTGGCTCCATCTATCTTCCCATCATCTCTGACTAGCTTCACTGTCCGTGCTGAAGACAAGCCACCCCAGAGCATGATGCTGCCACCACCATATTTGACAGTGTGTATGGTGTGTCCAGAGTGATGTGCAGTGTTAGGTTTCCCTCATACATAGCGTTTTGCATTTAGGACTTCTTGTGGTTTTCTTTTAACAATGTATGTCTTCTTGCCACTCTTCCAAAAAAGTCCAAATTTGTGCAGTGCATGACTGATAGTTGTCCTATGGACAGATTTCCCCACTGGAGGTGTAGTTCATCTAGATGGGACTCTTGGCTGCATCTCTGATCAGTGCTCTCCTTGTTCAGATGTTAGTTTAGGTGGACGACCAGGTGGTCTCGGTAGGTTTGCAGTTTGCTGTACTCTTTCTATTTGTGGATGATGGACTGAACAGTGGTCTGTGAGATGTTCAAAGCTTGGGAAATCTTTTTTATAGCCTAATCCTGCTTCAAATTTGTCTACAAATTATCCCTGACCTGCCTAGTGTGTTTCTTGTACTTCATGATGCTGTTTGCTCCCCACTATTCTCTTAACAAACCACAGAGGCCATCATAGAACAGCTGTATTTGTACAGCGATTAAATTACACACAGGTGGACTCTATTTAATCATTAGGTCAACATTCGATCAGTCAGCAATTATCAGGCATCTTCTGAAGGCAATTGGATGCACTCAAAGAAAAGGGTGCTAAATACTTTTGCACAATGCACTTTTTTTTACATGTAAAAAAATTGAACTGTATAATTTTCTTTCTACTTCATAATTGTAGGCCACTTTGTGTTGGTCTTTCACATAACATTCTAATAACATATATTTATGTTTGTAGTCATAATGTGAGAAAATGTGGAAAAGGGGGCATGAATACTTTTGCAAGCCACTGCATAATGACGATAACATTGTTATCAGCAATACTATTGTGGTTGAATGAATACAAATCCCCAGTCATACAACACATCCTAGTCGAAACCTGTTCATGATGTATGGAGGCTTTTATCAGATATCCTGGGAAAGTTCTAAGGACCGAAGTACACTGGGGGCCCCCATAGATCTGTTTTATTAATAGTAACAGTACATATGGATGTGATAGGTACCCAACCTCAAATTATTTGATGTGGCTTTAAATTGTTAACTGTGGTCTTAATAGTTAGGTGTGTTAAGAGCAAAGAACACTGGAGGTGTTAAAATTTTGACATTAAAAAAATTTATTGAATGTAGATATTACATTATTGATTCACTCATTTAATGCAATTGAATGTATTATTTCTCAAACAATAAGTCTGATAAACAAGATGGTGACTGTGTCAAACTGAACAATGATAAGTGTCTGAATACTTTAATAAAATAAAGTTACAGTTAGGCAGACGCTCTTATCCAAAGGAACTTACATTTGGTCTCTTCTTTACAACTGAGCAATTATTGGTTAAGGGCCTTCCACAATGACCCAATGTAGTTGCTTAGTGGAGGTGGGATTTGAACCCTGGTCTTTCTGGTATTAGTCCAACACCTTAACCACTTGGCTACCACTTCCCATAATGAATGAAAGCAGTCTAAAATGAACTGAACTGGTTTACTAGACACAGATATGCTACTTTTTATTTTGTCTCATACCCCTGTGACATCCAAGGGAACAAGCATTTACTCCCCCACACACACACACACACACACACACACACACACAAAAGAATGACAGACACAAAATGACCAGGTCCAAAGGGAAGATACAGTTTAATCTATTACATAAGAACTGACTGATGCACATACATGTAACTGGAGAGTTTACCGGAACAAAATTGGGCATGGGATTAAAGTAAAGTTAAAAATTTACTGTGGCAACATATTGCAAAGCTTCAATTTGATTCTAAAAACATGAAGTGAATTACTTGGTCAGCATTTGTGCTGGATAACAGAATTTCACTGACCATTACAGGTGCTTGAGTGGAGTGGATCTGTTTTAAGATGGAAAATATACCATCATACAGAAATATTAAACTTAAATTTTCCTTAAAATGGAAAGGTAGAAGCATGTATTAAAGCGCATAAGAACTTTAAAAAAAGTGTAGATTAAAAAACTTCTCTGAAATTGGATCGGGATTTCCAGATTCGGTATCGAATCATAAAGTTTCCCACTTCTAGTTCATTCATTCATTCATTCATTCATTCATTCATTCATTCATCTTTGTCAGAATGGGTGGAGGGACTTGGATTGGGGAAAAGGAGCGCACCCAAACGCAGGATTGGCGGGTTGAAATTTTATTTTCAAAATAATAATAAAAAAAAACAAACAAATGAACAAGATCAAGATTTTAAATACCCGATTTATCAGACGAGTTCAAAAACTCTAAAACTAGGGAAAGACATTAGCAAAGCGAAACGGGGGGGATGATCCCACCACCCTAGGAGAAATGTTGCTTATGAAGCATGCACAATCAGTGCACGGCAACGAGACTCAGCTGCGGCACCGTCACCGGCAGCGCGTCGAAGACGCTCATCACCGTGGAGGGCGTGACAACCTTCTTACCTGCTTATTCCCTAATTCGGGGTAACTGGGGTCTGCTGCGCCTATCCCAGCACACATAGGGCGAGAGACGGGGGTACACCCTGGACAGGTCGCCAGTCCATCTCAGGGCCCACCTCTAGCTAGCTGTATTTATTTTTTACACAGCCCTTGTATATTTTCTGGAATTAGTATGATGATTTTTAAAGTTGTAGCTAGAGACAAACAAATAAAATTTTTATGTGTGCATGGAATAAAAACTAAATCCCTTTATTTGAGGAAACAGTTCTTTTGTGTGTGGTACTCCATCTGTCAGCATTTCTTCTTGTGGCTATGTGTGTGTTTGTATGTGTATGTGTTTGTTAAAGATAGAGAGAGAGAGAGAGAGAGAGAGAGAGAGAGAGAGAGAGAAAGAGTTAGTCCTTTGCAGCACAGAGTAACAGTTGACATAGTGATGAATCATAGTGTACAGTGACAAGCTAAACTGACCTTCCCTGCTGTCGAGTCAATTACTGTTCAATTAGGACACAGAACACTGGTAGAGAAACTGGAGCAGAAGCATATGGCAGATACACTCAAACTCACTGCCATGGCTTGTCACAGTTGCATAACGTTAAAAAGGTTTCATCCAGTAAAATATGACAATATAAAAAAATAAATAAAATATGACAAGATTTAATTTAGAACACAAATAGCTGCTGTGAGACACTAATGTTGTATCTGAACGTATTCGGACAAGAATAGCTGCTGATAATAAAAATAGCCTACCTGACAAACATGCCCAGTACTAACTCAATTACACTGACCACCAGCACCAGTTTTATGGTGAACCACTTACATTACCTGTATCTAGTGATATATTAGTAGACATACTAACTGGAAATGGAAGTAACATTTTTAGAGTTATTCAATGATATGCTGATGGTTCTGTCAGCTTACATAGCAGATGTTAACACACATGATTTGTTATTAGTTTAAATATTTGATTTATTTCCACATATGAATAATGACTGAAACTGATCTGAAAAGGTCAGAATCCATGTGCTTTTATCCTGCTTACATGATCGTGGGTCATATCCTATTTATGCCACATTACAGAAAAAAAGAGTGATTTGATACATGTAGTGTAAATGTACATGTAGCTTTCTCTTTATCTTCACCTGGGTTTAACTGAATGTTATGTATATTTTCTTTTCACTCTTTTCACTTATACCTTGTATAATCAAAGGTTTTTGTTGCAGTGTATAAACGGCAATGGTTCTTTTATTTTGCTTTTTCCAGTTTGTCTAGCTTGTATATCCTGGATCTGTTTTTTCTGGTTGTAAAGTGGCTAACCAAGCTCCGCCCTCACGCAGCATCAGCAGACGAAGCTCCGCCTCCCACACAGCGTCTACAGACGAAGCGCCACCCCATGCTTAGCGTTGTCCTGGCAACTTGGTTGCCAGGGTGGTGACATAATTTTTAAGTAAATGTACGAAGTGATACTAGTCTTGGATGATGTTTTGAACTTCTTGGTATGGTCATGTGTCTTTGAACCTATGTATATAGCCTTGTATGTATTTTCGTTTTGTTTATAATCTCTTTCGTGTGTGTTCGTGTGTTTCGTGTGTTTCCTCTTCACTGCATTCATGGATCCGGCTCTCTTCTCTGTCATCACCTCATCGTTACAGAATCACCCTCCTACCATGGATCCAGCGGGAAGTTATTGGGTGAAGGACACTTTACTTAAACCATTCAGCCCTGAGGTTTTGTCAGCACTGAGTGCTAGCGCCGACACCTGCCGGTAAACATCACGTCCCACCTAACAAATACAACGGCAATCAGGAATGGTGTGAGAACTTTGTCGCCATGTGTCACCATTATTTTGCGCATGCTTGTTTACGCCAGTTTACGTCAGTTAGAGCTAAGTGTGAGTTTTTTAATTCTAGGTCTTTTTGGGACCTATCAAGCCAGGGTCAGTGTTTGCATCAGAGCCCTCTGCGTCTGCATCAGAGCCTTCTGCGTCTGCATCAGAGCCCTCTGCATCTGCATCAGAGCCCCCTGCGTCTGCATCAGAGCCCCCTGCGTCTGCATCAGAGCCCCCTGCGTCTGCATCAGAGCCCCCTGCGACTGCATCAGAGCCTTCTGCGTCTGCATCAGAGCCCTCTTCGTCAGCCTCTGAACCCTCATCTTCGTCTGCCTCTGAACCCTCGTTTTCGCCTGCCTCTGAACTCTCATCTTTGCCTGCTCCTGAGTCCCCTTTAGTTCCTCCTGAGTCCCCTTTGGACCCCCTGAGTCCCCTTCAGTCTTTCCAGAGTCCCCTTTGGTCCCTCCAGAGTCCGCTTCCATCCCTCCAGAGTCCCCTTTGGTCCCATCGGTCACTCCAGAGTCCCCTTTGGTCCCATCGGTCACTCCAGAGTCCCATCTGGTCCCATCGGTCCCTCCAGAGTCCCCTTCGGCCCCATCGGTCCAACCAGAGTCCCCTTCGTCCCTATCGGTCCCTCCCAAGTCCGCTTCAGTGCTATTGGTCCCTCCAGAGTCCCCTTTGGTCCCATCTGTCCCTTCAGAGTCTCCCTCGGCCCCTCCGTCAGAGTCCCTCTCGGTCCCTGCTCTAGCGTCCTCTTCATTCCCTGTTCCAGCGTCCCTCTTGGTCCTGCCTATATTGTCACCTTCAGTCCCTATTGAGTTCCCTTCGGTCTGCATTGAGTTCCCTTCGGCCCCTATCAAGTCTCCTTCACTCCTTATCAAATCTCCTGGCTTTCTCCCTGCTCCTTTTTTTTCACCCCTGTCCTTTTTGCTTCCTGGTGCCCAGACCGGTTTTGCCTGCCCATTATGTCTTTTCTCCCTAAAAGATTTCTTCTGTTTTCATGATTGCCAGGAGGCGTCTTTTAGAGAGAGGGGGCTATGTAAGGTGGCTAACCAAGCTCTGCCCCTCACGCAACATCAGCAGACAAAGCCCCGCCTCACACACAGTGTCTGTAGACAACGCTCTACCCATATGCTTTGCGTCGTCATCCTGGCAACTAGTTTGCCAGGGTGATGACGTAATATTTAATGCGACGCGACGGTATGCACGTCATGGGTGATTGAAGTAAATGTACGGAGTGATACTAATCTTGGATGAACTTTGGAAATCTTGGTATTGTAACGTGTTTTCGAACCTATGTATATAGCCTTGTATGTATTTTCCATTTGTTTATAATCTCTTTCGAGTATAGTCTGCATCTGAGTGTCTTGTTTATGTTTGAGCACTGTATAAATCATGGCACCACTGTTTATAAATAAACCCCTCACTACTTCACTGAATTCATGCATCCGGCTCTCTTCTCTGTCATCACCGCATCGTTACACTGGTAGACTTCTTTCCATATTTACCTGCTTGTTTCTATATTTTCTTGCAACTGTTATTATTTAAACTTATGTTCCTTTAGATGTTGATCTGAACACCAGGAAGACCCAAGTTCAAGCCATGCCTCATGCCGTCAGCCAGTCACTGTTGGGTCCTTGAACGAGATTCTTTCTGCTCCAGAGTGCACTACGTCGTATCTAACCTTGCGCTTTGTCTCCAACTTATTAAGATGGGTTGTGTGGAGAAAGAATTTCATTGTGCTGAACAGTACATGTGAGAAATTAAAGGCATTTACAGTTGCATGAAGAACAGGAACTTTACGAAGATCAACCAGACTAAAGAAAACCCCTCCTCATCTAGGAAACATGTCTGGTTATGATGTTGAGCTGTGTAGTTATGGTAATCAAATGCACATTAATTTAGCAACTTTTGGATACAAGACCTCTAATTGCATCCAAGCTTTAAGTATCAGGATGATTTTTTTTAAACATCATGTGCAACAGTGACATGATGGCGCAGTGGTATAGTGATTAGCATGTCCTCCCACAATCCAAAAATGTATATTAGGTCGATTTGGTAATATTGGGGATAGAAGTGAGTGTGTGTGTGTGTGTCTGGTTGTTCGTTTATGTGTGGCCCTGCAAAGGACTGGTAATCAGTCCAGAGTATAGCCCTGCCTTTTACCCTGGGTGTGCTTGGATAGGCTCCAGCAGACCCATGTGATCCCAAATTATGGAATAAGCTGATTAGAAGATGAGTGAATGTGCAATCTGTGCTCTTTTTAATCATTTAAAATGTCAATTCTCTTGAAGCACACACGGCGAGCACTTACTGGTGTAAATGAAGAAGAAATTTACTTTGCAAATTTATTTTGTAAATTGCACATGCTGTGCTAATTCATAGTGTCTCTTCAAAACAAACATAATACCTTGTTAAATTGGTTGTTGATCGAGTTTTTCTTTTATCTAGTGTAACACCTACGGCCAAAAAGACCTTACCAAGGATTAAGATTCTGAGTTTATTTCTTAAATGTAAATTGAACGAGTGACAGAATGTTAATGTTTTGTGATATGACCAAATAAGGAAGAAAAAAAATAGTTTCAATTCAAAATGAAAAAAAGAGATTTGTTGGATCTGTGTGAAGCACAAATAAAAAAAAACAATACCATTGTTTTGTGTAAATATACACAAGTAAATGCCTAAATTAAAACCCACTTTAGATCCAGAAAGAAACTTTAAAGGTTTAATTAATTAAAGAATCAAAACTGTGTCACATACCACAGCTGTATACAAGTTACGGGGAAGTGGAAAAATCTGGCTTCCTCCTTAAACCGGCTTTATGGTATGCGATTTTGAGAACAATTTAGTTGTCCGAGACAAAATTTGATCTTCTGTTAAAAATTGAAGGACAGTTTAACGTGTTCACCGACAAGTAACTAATTAAAATCCTACCAGTGTCAGAAGACATTTTAAGACACATCTTTGCAGTATGACTTAATGAAATGAAAACATGGAATTGTTGATTAGGAGACCAGAAAGCGCTGGGTTCAAACTCTACCACTGCCAAGTCCTTAAGCAAGACCTTTAACACTTCCTGCTCATATCTGACCCTAAACTTTATTCTCAAATTTCGAAGATGGGATATGCAAAATAAAACATTTCACTATATGTTGTACTGTGTGTAATCATGTATGTGAAAAATAAAATTGGAATTTGGAACCACACCGACGATCACACCAAGAATCAAAAGTAGCCTCATAATTGTAGAGTAAATGTGTAAATGTGTAAACTCTGCTTCAGACTGGGCTTATAAATAATTTCATTAATAGTAATCAGGACCACAAACAACCGCTTAACAATTTGTTATGCTATATAACCTTGTTATTACTGGAGAAACATAATCAAAAGATTAATCATTGTATTAGCATGGTGAGACTCAATGAAGGTGTGAGACTGAGCTTACAAAAAAAGATTTTCAAGTAGTTGTGTTATATGTAGTAACAGTATAGAGTTTTCAAATAAATGACAGTAACAGGAAGTGGTAATGGACTGGTCTATATAGCAGACATGTCTGATGTCCTGAGTAAATAAACTCCCGTTGAGTGTCTCATTTTCTAGACTACCGAATTGGTGAAGCGGTTAATGGTTATTTGAAAAGCTCTAGTACTGAATCATCTGATATAGATGTCATGCAGAGGGAAGATAGCCGAGCCACAGATATTGTCAGGTAAGCACACCACTTTCTTCAAGGCTTTGCTTTCTTAACTAGAGCAGTTTCCCTGTCACAATGACATGCATTGAGTCAGTAAACTTTCTATAACCCCAGGATAAAACTTTTTAACAATGCTTACTTAAAAGCAATGGTAAGCTTTGTTCATCAAATGCTTGGTTGTGATGAGTCTGTGTCATGACCTGAGAGATGTCTCCTCCGGAGTGCCTGGAGCTACTCAGGCTTGCCACATGGGACCTACCAATCAGGACAAAGAATGAAAGTTTGTTTGCACTGATGTTCAACAAGAGACAATCAGTCCATTGCAGCACCACAGTATGTTATGCTATACAACTTTACTAGTACAGGAGGTTTATAAGCATTTAATACAGTGCGTTGAAAAAGTACTCATATCCAGTTAAGTGGGTATAATAAAACAAAAGTCCTGGTTAGCACAACAAGAAGTTCTGGGTTCAATTCCCAGACAGAGGCTTTTTGATTTGGATGCATGTTTTCCCTGTGCTGTCATGGATTTACTTAAGGTACTCCGGTTAACTACCACAGTTCAAAACCATGTCAATTGACGATTCAAGAACACGAGTAGGATTAGGGTTAGAGGCACAGTAAGTTCTTCACTACGTACAAAAGTCATGCTATGGAGTGGTTGAAAGTGGTATAAGACAAGTATGTCCTAAAGTTCATTATAGCTTATATAAGTTCATAGATCCTATATATCCTATCTATTATACAAATCTGTTAATGGATTTGTTAGGCTGCAGTAATCAGATCAACTGAAGCCAGGAAACACAACCAATGACACACAGAATTCATTCATTCATTCATTCATTCATTCATTCATTCATTCATTCATTCATTCATTCATTCAACTATTCGTCTTTCAACTTCCAAGTCACAGGGTCTGCTGGAGCCTATCCTTGCACAGTTAGGGTGAGAGGCAGGGTACACCCTGAACAGGTTGCCAGCCCATGGCAGGGCACACATAGACAAACAAGCATACATACACACTTTCACTCCTATGGGCAATTTAGAGTCACCAATCAATCGAATGTATATGTATTTGGACAATGGGAGGAAACCGGTGCACCCGGAGGAAACTCACACAAGTGCAGGGAGATCATGCAAACTCCACACAGAACGACCCCCAGGCCGGGATTAAAACCCGGGACCTTCTTATTGTGCAGAGACCATGCTGACCACCCTGACAGTACTCGAGCTGTTACTAAAATATGGAAGCCCAGGAAAAACACTTGCGGCAATAAGAGTTTGTCTTCCAGGTGACCACCCAGACAAGAACCAGGCTACTTAGTTGAGGACTCTTAATGAACAAATATTAATCTAATTGAGTGTTGACAGGTTGTTTAATATTATTTCTTTTTACACACACACACACACACACACACCCACACACACACACACACACACACACACACACACACACACACGAGTAAGTGTGCAGTGACATGTTTTTATGACCAAATTCTGCATTTGAATAGTGCAAAAGTAATGTGCAGGTGCCATGTATGCATATATATGCAAATACATTCAGTGTACATCTTGTTTGAAATCAAGGCTTATAAAAAATCCTTTAAGTCTTTATTGCTTGTGTTGAACAGAAAGAAAGGAAAAGAAAGGTACACCACGGATAGGCCACCAAACAAATGAACAACCACCCGCTCTTGCATGTACTGCTTTGGGCAATTTAGAGTCAGGATTCAACCTCATGTACTGTGGGGAAAAAAACCCAGGACCCCAGGAATTGAACTCGGGACTTTCTTGCTATACGAACCACTACGCCACCATCATGATGCATACATACAATCATGATAAAAACAGTATGTTTAGAGAAAATTATAGCAATAGAACTGTGTATTAAAGGGCTAGATAAAGTTATAGACAGAGAGAAGCGTTTAATGCTAATGGAAAAACAATCCAGACCCTACCTTCTAGACCAACTAAAATATATGAATTTACTGTCTTAGCGATGGACTGGCGACCCGTCCAGGGTGTACCCTCCTCCTCTCACCCTATGTGCACTGGGATAGGTGCCAGCAGACCCCCATGACCCTGTATTAGGGAATAAGCAGGTAATAAGATGAATGAATGAATTAATTATGTCTTAGCACTGTTATGGGGTTGGTTATAGCGGCTTATAGGGTATCTTAGTCATTTGTGAGCGTTTATTTGACTTGCATAGCTTTTTATACAGTTTAAGATCACAAGACAAAGAACAAAGACCTTATTCATCGAAAAAAGTTCTGTGGTGCAATCAAGGTCCTCTATTTTCCTATTAGCAATTACATTAACTGCCTGGTTGCAGACTGCTGCTTTAACTAAGACTATTATTAAAGCTAAAGGTTATACAAGAGAAAATATTTTATTTCTCTGCACTCCATTATTAGCTCCAGGGATGAGAAAGTTCCAGAGACAGTACCGGCACCTCTACTGGCATCACATGTACAACTGTAATGATCTACTGTATAAATTCCTATGTACTTTCTGTGCATAATCGATAGCTATATACATTGGGTATGGAAAGTATTTATGTGTATATCTTTGTTATATTGCAGCCATTTGCAAAGTTTTTCCTCAATTATGTACACACAGCACCCCATATTGACAGAAAAACACGGAATTGTTGACATTTTTGCTAAATCATTAATAAAGAAACTGAAATATCACATGGTCAGACCCATGGCTGTGACACTCATATTTAACTCAGGTACTGTCCGTTTCTTCTGATCATCCTTGAGATGGTTCCTTCATTTGAGTCCAGCTTGATAAAGAAAGCCACACACTTGTCTATATCAGACCTAATAGCTCACAGTGCATGTTGGACCAAATGAGAATCATGACGTCAAAGAAGTTGCCTGAGAGCTCAGAGACAGAATTGTGGCAAGTAACAGATCTGGTCAAGGTCACAAATAAAATTCTGCTGCACTTATAGTTACTAAGAGCACAGTGGCGTCCATAATTTTTAAATGGCAGATGCGTGGGATGAACAGAACACTTCCTAGAGCTGGCCATCTGGCCAAACTGAGTTATCGGAGGAGAAGAGCCTTGGTGAGAGAGGTTAAAAGTAAGCCAAAGCTCCAGCGATGCAGTCGGAAGATGGGAGAAAGTTGTAGAAAGTCAACCATCACTACAGCTCTACACTAGTTGGGGCTTTATGGTAGAGGGTCTGATGGAAGCCTGTCCTAAGTGCAAGACACATGAAAAAACACCTTGAAGCTAGGTAAAAAACAAGATTCTCTGGTCTGATGAGACCAAGATAGAACTTTTTGGCCTTGATTCTAAGCGGTATGTTTGGAGAACACCAGGCACTGCTCATCACCTAAAGCATGTTGGGGCATGCATCATGCTGTGGGGGTGTTTTTCAGCTGCAGGGACAGGACGACTGGTTGCAATCACGCAAAAGATGAATACAGCCAAGTACAGGAACATTCTGGATGAAAACCTACTCCAGAGTGCTCAGGACATCAGACTGGGCGAAAAGTTTAAGTTCTAACAATACAATGACCCTAAGCACACAGCTAAAAGAGTGGCTTCATAGCATCTCTGTGACAGTTCTTGAATGGCCCAACCAAAGTCCTGACATAAACCCAATCGGGCATCTCTAGAGAGACCTAAAAATGGCTGTCCATAAATGTTTACAATGCAGTCTGACAGAACTGGAGAGGATATGCAAGGAGGAATGGCAGAGGATCCTTAAATCCAGGTTTGAACATCTATCAAAAAGGTGCTTCTACTTAATACTGAGTAAAGGGTCTGAATATGTAGGACCAAAATATATATATGCACAGTTCCTGACAAAAGTCTTGTCACTCGTTCACAAGAAATGGCTCATTTTAATCACAACAGCTTTTGTAATAATGTTTCAGTACAAAACAAAACAGTATTCTAATATTTACAGTTAAGCCTATTGAGGTCGATTTTTCAGAGGAATTTTGTGTTGAATTACACCACAGTCGCTGCAAATATTGCAAGAGACCTATTGGAGCCCTCATAGATCCGAGATTCACAGTGAAGTTTGGTTGCGGAAAAATCATGGTCTGTGGTTACATCCAGTATGGAGGAATGCAAGAGATCTGCAGGGTGGAAGGCAAGATCAATAGTCCAAAATATTAAGAAATCTTGTCTAGCGTTTATATTCCCAACCATAAAAGAGGCCAAATTCTGCAGCAGAATTGTGCTCCATCGCATATTTCCATCTCCACATAAAAGTTCCTCAAGGTGAAGAAGATCCAGATGCTCCAGGATTGGCCAGCCCAGTCACCAAACATGAACATTCTTGATCATATGTGGGGTAAGGTGAAAGAGGAAGCATGGAAAACAAAACAAAACCAAACTTAAACCAGGCACTGTTAGTTTTGGCACTGTGTGTACGTGCCAAGTGATGTTGGAAAATTAAATTTGTACCTCCATAAAGTTGGTCAGCAGCAGAAGGCATGAAGTGCCCTAATAAATCTTGGTATACAACTGCATTGTCTGCTCAACTGCATCAGAAAACACAGTGTCACAACACCAGCAAATGACATGGCACTTTACACAGGACCTCAAGGGACAACGATTCTGTGCCTCTCCATTCTTCCTCCAGACTCTGAAACCCGGATTTACTTTCATCTGAGAACATATCTTTGGCCAAATGCTGTTGTTCAAGAGTGGCTTGACACAAGGAATGCGATAACTGAAACCCATATTGTCATGCCCGGCCCAGATGTCGCCGCTGCCCCGCCCACCTCCAGACCGGAGGTTCGCTCTCGCTCACGCCTTCGT